>JAPKLW010006483.1:0-17286 GCA_026898455.1 Plectranthus barbatus | reverse complement strand
GGAATCCTTAGACTCTTTGTCTTCTCTGGACAATATTTCGCAATCAGATCGCAAGTATACTTCTTCTGGTGGATGAAAATTCCTTCGCCGGACTGCTGGACTTGCAATCCGAGAAAATAAGACATCGTTCCCATCATACTCATCTGGAAATTGCTGGTCATGAGATTTGAGAATTTATCACACAATTCTTGATCCTTTGATCCGAAAATAATATCATCGACGTATATTTGCACCAGCAGAATACTTCCCCCATCTTCAATGCGGAAGAGAGTTTGATCAATCCTTCATTTCTTAAAGCCATTGGTTAGCAGGAACTTAGATAGAGTTCCATACCATGCTCGTGGTGCTTGCTTTAGGCCATATAATGCTTTCCTGAGCCTATAAACTTGATTACCCTGCTCAAAGCCTGGTGGTTGCTCAACGTAGACTTCCTCCTTGAGCTCACCATTTAGGAAGGCACTCTTTACATCCATTTGCATCAAATCAAATTCATGATAAGCTGCATATGCGAGGAATAAGCGAATTGCTTCCAGCCTTGCTACTGGAGCAAACGTCTCATCATAATCTATTCCTTCGCATTGTCTATAGCCCTTAGCTACTAGACGTGCCTTATTTCTAACTACCAGACCTGACTCATCCTTCTTGTTCTTGAACACCCACTTAGTTCCTATAACACTTTGGTGAGCAGGTCTGTCAACCAATTTCCACACGTTATTACGTGAGAACTCTGCAAGCTCCTCGTGCATAGCACTCACCCAATCAGGATCTAGCAGTGCTTCTTCGACCTTTTTGGGTTCTTCACTAGAGATATAACAAGCCAGCATAGCATTCCCTTGTCTTGTCAGGATAGGGTCATTGACATCTCTTAGGACATCTTCAAGAGGATGGGCGTGCAACCATGTTGGTCTGATTGGTCTGGCCACATTTCCTTCCCCTGCGCGACCAACGTCTTGTACATTGTTCTCCGCAGCACCCTCCCGGTGCTCAGCATCTGGGTTGTTATCAACCGGAACTTCTGCTACAGGATCCTCAGGGATGGGAGCTTCTTCAGCAGGTCTTTCAGCAGCTGAAATCTCAGCAGCGCCTCTGCCAAGATCTTCATGCATAGCCATGCCTTCCCCAATTGGAATATTCTTTGCTGTCTCCTCCTCTTCATTATCAAGCATCTCTAGGATGTCTGATCTATCAAGAATATTTGTAGGTGTGGCCTCAGCATGATCACTAGCATCACTGGCCTGGTCAGCAGTCTGGTCCCCTGCTGAGTGCGCCGGGTTCGGATTGCAGTCATTCATATACTTAGTCGGATCAATACGCATGTTTTCGAAAGAATTTAAAAACGTTTGATCATTGACATCATTAGTCTCATGATTGCTATCCTCTTTTCCTTTGATTGCTCTGCGCACTAAGGTAGACTCATCAAAAATAACATTGCATGTTATTTCCACAATACCGGTAGTCTTATTTAATACTCTATAACCTTTATGAGTGGGGTGTCCATATCCAAGAAGTACACCCTCATCTGACTTAGGTGAAAGAGTATTAAGTTTAGATTTTCCGTTATTGTGAATATAACATGTAGAACCGAATGCACGAAGATGAGTTATAGAGGGCTTACGACCGTTGTACACTTCGTAGGGAGTCTTGTTGAATCTGCTAGTGATAGCACTCCTATTCTGTGTATAACAGGCCGTCATCACTGCTTCACCCCAGTACTTAGCAGGTAATTTGGAATCTGCTAGCATTGAACGAACGGCTTCCTTCAGCGTCCGATTCCTTCTTTCTTCTAATCCATTCTGCTGAGGAGTCCTAGCCGTAGATTTTTCGTGTGCTATTCCAGCTTCAGCACAGAAATCCATCAGCGCTCCATTGCAAAACTCTGTTCCATTATCAGAGCGAATCCTCTTCACAGTGACTTCTTTGCTATTCTGCTCCTTGAAGATTAACTCCGGTAGGATAAGCTTCACCTCATCCTTGGTTTTTAAAAGACGTACCCATGTATACCTGGAAAAATCATCAACCACCACAAGTGTATATAGTCGTTTACTTACAGTGGGTGGGTTGATGGGACCGAAGAGATCCACATGAAGTAGTTCTAGGATCCTCTGTGATGTCTCCTTTTCAGGATTTGTCTTAAAAGAAGATTTGGTCTGCTTCCCTTGTTGACATGCTTTGCATATTCCTTCTTTGCGAAGTGTCTCACTGGGCAGACCTACAACAAGCTTGTTTTTGGCAAGATAATTAATAGTTTTGAAGTTTAAATGATTAAACCTCTTATGCCACAACCATGTTGTCTCCTCTTTGTTTAAAGCTAGGAAGCAGGAGTGTTGTTGACAACTTTGCCAATCAACAATATATAGGCCACCCTTGCGGATGCCTCTGAGCTTCACTTCTCCTGAAATAGCATCAGTAATAGCACAACCAGTATTTACAAAGGATACGATATACCCGTTCTCGCATAATTGACTTATGCTGAGTAAGTTGTGCTTTAAGTTGGAGACGAGTGCTACATTGATAATCCTTAATCCATTTTGCTCAATGCACCCTCTCCCAATGACTTCTCCTTCACTGTTGTCTCCGAATTTGACTTTGGGACCATTGTACAGTCTTCTTATATCTGAAAATAGACCTTCGTTCCCTGTCATATGTGCGGAGCAACCGCTATCCAGGACCCACTCATTAGATATGCTTGTTCCCATAGCCCTCGGGTCTTGTTCCTGCAAGTAAATCAAGTAGATTTAGGTACCCGTTTAGCGTCGGGTCCTGCAGGATTAGCGTTGATCATAGTTCCTTTCGGAACCCACATTTTAGTGACTTTCAAGATTTTCTTCTTGATTTCACTGTTTACCATTTCTTCAACCTTTGGCTTAACATGTTTGACATGTTTATATCTCGGTGCAGTGGTGTGCTTGGCCTTCCTCGCCCTTGAAAATACAAATGGATTGGGCTCGGGCCTTACATAGGTGTTCCTCCTATGTAGCGTGTTCTCCTGATATATTGGCTTTACAGCATTGTAATGATATTGTTTTCTGTGGTGAAAGGTAGGTCTAGCTGTCCTTGCGTTTGGAACATAACGCTCAGCATACCTTGGTCTTGCTGAATACGATTTAGTATATGCTCTCGGATTTTGCTGAGGTCCAGCTAACACATACTTAGTATTCGTTCTATTGTTCCTCTGCTAAGGCTTAGCAGATTTATGCACAGCATTCAACTTTGGGTTCCTCTGCTGAGATCCATTAGTTGTATGTTTAGCAGACTCTGACTTAGGCCTCTGCTGAGGTCTAGCAGACGAATACTTAGCAGTCTCTGTGGGAGACCTCTGCTGAGATCCTACAGGCGTATTCTGTGAACGTCCATTCTTTTGCTTAGCAATCGGCTTAGCATTGGATGATTCAGCAATGACAATTCCTTTTCCCTTTTCAGCAGTGATAGTTCCAGTAGATGCAAACAAGATTGGATTCTGCTTAGAGGAATTATCATAGGATTTTGACATCCTTTTTGAGGGTTCGTATCCAAGCCCAGACTTATCATTATAATGTCTTTGTCGGCTTACAAGGGCATCAAGAGCAGCCTTGCTGGATGCGTACATGCAAATGCAGTCCTCTCTAGGAATACTCTTTAAAGCAAGATTTTCTTTTTCTAAATTTTGAAATTTTTCTGACAATTGAGAAAAATGTGCTTTTAATTTCAAGAGTTCCTCACTTTCTAACCTCAGTCTTTCGACTTCCTCGATTAAAGATTGAATATCTCGTTGAAGTGAGGTGTTTTCACCTATGATCGCATTTTTGATTTCGTACATTTTTTAAAATTCAATTGACAGCTTTGTCAAATAATCTTCCTCAGAATCAAAAAATGATTCCTCTGATTCATCCATGATAGGAATGTTAGGAGAGTTGGTAGGTAATACCTAACTTTCTTCAGCTGCTAGGGCTGATTCATTGCTTTGCACAGCATCGATGTCCGCATCGGCAAACTGATCTTCAACAATGTTTGCCATTAACACGAACAGTGCTTCCTCGTTTTCTTCTTCTTCTGAGGAATAGTAATACTCCTCATCATTCTCAGGAATGTTAGAAGTCTCTGTCCTGGTCAGCAACACCCTGGTAACTGCTTTGACAGCAAGTCTTTCAAATCTTTGCTTCAGGCGTTCTCTCTCCTCTCTGCTGACCTTCGGGCATTCATGCTTTAAATGATCTGGAGAACCACATTCAAAAAACGTTCTAGATTTTTGCTCTACTGAGAGGTTAGATGATGATGGTTGAGTTTATTTTGCCTCTTTCTCAGCCTTAGCTTCATTCATCATCTTCTGCAGCTTTTTCATCTGCTCTTCCAGTTCATTGATCTTCAGATCAATGGGTTGTGTACCTGCATTGGAAATAGCTTCCTTTGCTGGTGATGCTGGAGCAGGTCTATCTTGCTTGTAGAAGGGCTTCTTTGTCTTGAATTTGTTGAAGTCCTTCTTAGCAAAGTACGCTAAGTCCTCAGAGTTGCCAGCAAAATTTGATGCAGCTTGTGCCACGACTGCTTCGTTTTTCTTTGACTGTTGTATAATGAACTCATGAGATTTGAGTTGAGCAAATACCTCAGATGTTGTCATGTTGTTGAGGTCTTTTTCGCTCAAACTTGTCATCTTCGCGAACCAATCATCTCTTGGATATAATTTGGAGATGATTTTGTTGTTCATTTCTCCGTTTCCATATTCTTTTCCGAGATTGCGCAGTTCACCGATTATGGTGTTGAAGCGTTCTTCCATATCCTGTATGGATTCGCCTGCAATCATGGAAAATGACTCATATTTATCAACGACTACTTGTAGCTTATTTCATTTCATTTGATCTGTCTCTTGAGATGCTTCACAAACATAATCAAACATCTCTTTAGCAGTTTCAAAATCAAGAGATTTGTCAGCCATTAATTTTGGTAAACAATCATAAATCAGCTTCTTTGCTACGTGTTCTAGTTGAGCCCTCTTTTTGTCTTCTGTGGTATACTCCTCATAGGGCTTTGGAACCAATTGCGGTCTTGGCTCCTCTCCAACAGCAGCAGCACCTACAAATGTGTTAGGTTTCATAATTTTTATAGGACCTCTTTCCAGCACATCCGCCATTTCAGGGTGGATGCTTTGTAGGTTTATGAGAGCCAACTTCTTCCAGGACTTGAAGTTCTCCTTGGTGTACTTGCCAAGTGCGTGATGATTCAACATATTGTTCGTGCTTGAAGTATTCACCTGAGCTAGACAAACACAACACAGAGAAACAAGTAAAAGTGCAAGGAAAATACAGATCTGGTCTTAAGCGACTCAGAAGCAGTCAGTTTTTCAACCTCCTGCTCTGATACCACTTGTTGGTCCTTAAATATCAGAGTCGTCGTGCTTAGACAGAAACACAAAATGCAGCGGAATAATTAATCGTCACTTACACTTATGTTTTTCCTTAAAGATTAGTTAAACTCAGAGATAGATTAAAGTTTCTTCAGAGTTATACACTAGTAATATGATTGCTAGGTTTAAAGTCGTTTGAGCAATGAAACAGTAAAAAGACACAGTGTTTATAGTGGTTCGATCCAAATAGATCTACATCCACTCCTTAGCCGAAACGCAAAGAATTCACTAAGTAAGTATACAGATTACAAGGATTCGCCTTTTTTGTTAAGTAGGCAGTGAGATTTCGGCCTGGCTACTTGACAGCTATCCTCTGATAATCTGAACTCCTCAGGTGTAGGTTCGGCTGAGTCAAGGGCACACCTTCGAAACACTTGGCTTTCCTACTTTGTATGTTTCATAGTCACTTCCTGACTTTTCTTCGAATATGACTAAATGCCCGTCTTAGTCTAGACCTTTACAGGTGTTCGATTGTTGGATTCTTTCTGAAAAGAAAGGTATCCCAATGATTGAAGAATCTTGAGTGCAATCAAGAATCTCTTCAATGGAGTGTCAGTAAATCAATGAACGGCACTTCTGGTTGTTGAGAGCTTTGAATACTCTTTATCACGGGCTCTCAACTGACTACTTTTCACTTTGTTCGCTTTGTCAAAGGAATCTCACACTTGAATGTTTGCGAATGTCGGTTGTGATTGAAGCAGTAGTCGATTCTCACTTTTGGACCTGCCTTTTATAGATGGAGATTCAAATCTTGAATCTCCATATCCGTTAGACACAACGGCTCCTTTGTCCGAAAGTGATTTGACTTGATCAGTCACTTTTGGCGTTGATCTGTACTTTCCGAACTACTTCGGGAAGGCCTCATCCTTTGTGTGTACTTTTGTCAGAACGGGAGTAAGGCCTCAGTCTTCAGACAGTCTTCATTTGCTAAGATCTTTTTAGCGTAATCTGCTAGATGAATATCCTTGGCGATATGCTAGATGTGTAGTCTGCTGTTGCAACTTCCGCTGACTTTTGGTTCCTTTTGACTTCCATCTGCTAGCGTCTTTAGCAGTTTGCTGACTGTTAGCAAATGCTAATTCCTTAGCATTCTGCTATCGTCTGACTTCTAGTGAACGGCATTCTCCGATGTCTGCTAGGAGACCTTCTAGCAAACTAGTCTATTACAACTCAATGTATGACCTATACAGGACTTTACAAGATATGCTAGACTTTCTAGAATTCAGCAAATGATCGACTAAATGCTAAGGTTTGATTCAACAAAACCTTTTTACAAATAAATCCTAAGGAAGATTTTAGGAATAATTTCCCAACAATTTCCCCCTTTTTAGTGCGATCAAAGCTTACTATCATTTGTTGAAGCTAAGAGGAAGAATATATGTGTTTACAAAACTATGCTAACCTAGTAATCTAACACAGAGTTTATCCATCCTAGTTCTAGCAGATTAAAATAACATTCCCCCTCAATAAATGCTTGGAAATATTTCTCGATTAATCACATAAGTAAATATTGTGCTATAATGTTTTAGCACCAAAAAAAAATTCATGCATTTGAATACACAAATAGTGTATTTCAACTAAGGCACACAGTGAAAATCAGAGATTGACAATGAGAGGTTGTCTCAGTCTGATCAATTTTCATTCATATGATAAATTCATTACAGATACAATGAAAATGATAGACAGAGACAGGCCAAAATACCAGAACGGGATGCAGTCAGGAGTCTGGGGCAGGCTTCTTTAGCTTCTCCAATTCGTCGAATTTGCTTGATGCCATCTGCACAAATGAGTCCAAAAACTCCTTAGCAGCAACACGTTCAGCGGCTTCTAGTTCAAGATCCTTAGCTAATCTCTCATTTTCTTCTTCGAGTATCTTGATTTTCAGCTCTGTTTCCTTCTGCTTTAGCTCCTCAAGAGCTTTCCTCTTCTCTTCTTTGGCAGCAACTCTAGCTTCTTTTGCTTTCTTCCTCTCAGCAGCCTCAGCAATCCTCCTTGCTTCCCCCTCTTTGATTGCATCCAAAAATCTGGAGGAAAAGGAATTAACTTTATTTTCTACCTGCTGCTTATGCTCTGCTACGTCTGCTTTTACTTCCTGCACAGAAGCCTTGACAGAGGAAACATCGGACTCGACTGAATGTACCCTGGCCGTTACGGTATCAACATTAGATTTGACTACCGCAATCTCTCTTCGTATGTCCGTGGCTTCTATCACCATTCTCTCAGATATGGTGGATACGGCACTTTGAACGGCCATTTGAACTACTTCGTTCAGATATGTTGGAAATTGGAGAGAGCTGACCGGAGTGGCAAGGAAGGATGAAGTGGTGGGAACGATGATTGCTTGACTCTTGGAAGTGGAGATTTCTTCCATGACTATGTCTGTGCTTGCCGTATCAGCAGTGTCATCTCTATTGGCAATAGCTATCAGATAGATTCCATCCTCGATCTCTTTTAAATACTCTGCTTCAGCAGCGGCAATGGCAGCTTCCTCTAGCTTCCATGCTTCTTCTAGAGAATGTGCTAACAGATAAGCTCGCAAATCCTCCTCTCTGTCCCGGTATGCTACAAGCTCAAGCCTTTGAGCGTTGCGCTCTTCTGCCTCACAAATTGTTGCTAGCCTAGCTTGTAACTTTGCTTCTTTGAACTTCACAAGGTCAGCTTGGCGTTTCTTGTATTCAGCAGCTGCTCGGGCTTGACGCTTAGATAGTTGAATGTGCGAGTCAGACAACCCATCCGGAGCAAATGTAGATTTTGGCAAGGAATGTGAAGAAGATGTCAACCTTTGAACTTTAATGGCCTGGATCCTGGCTATAACAGCCTTATCACTATACTGTTTGGAACAGGGGGATTTATCCATCCAATTATTTGCCCATTGCTCCTCGCGTCTCCAGAAGCTTAGACCTTTCCATGCCATCAGCAATTCTCGTTCTTCTAAGCAAAGCTCTCTCGAAATGTAATCATATTTCTTCCATCTCCGGAGCTCTTGTTTTAGTCTATCTCCTTCAACTCCTTCTTCCAGCTCTGCAGCGAATACTTCCTTGATTTCCTTCTCTACCATCAAATCCACAAACTCCTCAATTTCTTTTCCAAAAGTTTCAAAGTGGGAGTTTATTGATCTTCTGATGATGTCTCAGTATACCACTAAGAAAATCTTCCTAACTGGAATGAAGGACCAGGGGGTCCGTTGAATGGTATACGAAGTTAATTGATGTCTGTTGTGGAGATCTTCCTCAATTCTTTTGAGTCATAGATATTTTTGACTTCTTCATCAGAATCGGAGTCAGAGATGCAGGTAGGAGAGAAACTCTCATGGTTACCTATTTCAGCATCGGAAGGAACTTCTGTGTGAGGACCTTCATCAGGATCTGCTTCCTCATTCCTAGCAGACGATTCCTCGATAGCAATCTGTGGAGAGCAGACTTCGTGCTCAGCAAAAGAGTGCTCAGCGAACGAGTGCTCCTCCGTGTGTTCAATCTGCTCAGTAGATTCATCTCCAGCACCATCTTCTTCCTTGTCATCTGATTCTCGACCTGCGTCCGGATTCCCCGGAAGCCGTCTGGATGACTCTCGAATAAAATGGTCCTCATCAGAACTGCTTTCTATGTCCACAATCGATTCCACCCTATCGAATCTACCGGCCTGAATTGCTTCAACAAGCTCTTCGTCTGTCATAGCATTTTGCTCAGCTATGATTGCTCCTTCTTTGTCAACGGAGGGAATTGAAACAGTGATCGTTCCATCTTTGATACCTTTCCCTTTCTTGGCAGCATTTCCTTTCATAAGTGCCCCCTTCTAGTAGTTGAGCGGCTTTCTTCTGAGCTTTGTGTTCTTCAGCAGCTGTCTTGATCCGTTCGAATTCTTTGTCTCTTCCTTCGAATGTCATCTCAGCAATAAATTTCTGATATTGCCTCTTTTCTTGCTCTCTTCTTTGAGTGTCTCGGTTTCTCTTTGTTGCTTTCACTCCCTGAATCCGCACTTTCAGGCATCTGGATAACAAAGGGATGTGATCTGGATCGGCTTCAGCAGCTTCCTCTGCTGTGACTTCAGTAGTCTTCTTTTCTGCTGCGGTCTCAGTAGTTTTCTTCTTTGCTGCGGCTTCAGCAGCCTTCTTCTCTGCTTCTGCTTTGTCTAGTTCTTCCTGCTCTGAAGTTAGAATCAACTTTCTCCTTGTCTTCTTCTTTGCTTTCTTTGCAGGAGAGGTGATGCTAGATCTCTTCTTCGTTGGCATTTCCATAGCCATAGCCCCAATAACAAGCGGAGGTTGTTCGGCTTCCTTCGCAGTCATGATCTCAATGATTTGATCAGCTGGTAAATTGCCCGATTTCTCAATCTCCTAGAGATTCTTGAAGCAGTGTTCTGTCTCAGCATTCGTCCGAAGTAGAGCAATCTCTTCAGCAGACATTGGAATAGCCGGCTGCAATATTTGAACTGCCGTAGTGGCTACATCTGGCTCTTCAGGAGATGTGGGTTTGTTCTTGTCCACATTAGATTTCCCTGTCAACTTTCGAGGATTTCTGGTATTCACAGGTTTGGGCTCTTTCCTCGTCGCTAGGATGTAGTCTGTAGGAAGTAGACTTACACCACGATCCACTCCTGTATTGGTGAACAGCATTTCCAAATATTTGCTGATCTTCAGCCCAAAATTCACGTTCGAAGAGAACGTTCCATCTACTGCCATATGGTCATTCTTCCGAGCATGTTCAGCCCATCGCTCAAAGAAGAATTCTACCCAATTACCTTTAACATTGTCATTCAATGCCATCATAACGACATACTTTTTGGCAGAGAGTTCTGAGTAGGAACCAGCGTCACATTGGAGCATCTTGATTACTATCTCCGCAAGGAGCTTGTACTCATCAGACAGAGTGTTAATCGGTGTAGCAACCTTAAAAGTAATCACCTGCCCTTTCTTGTCTTTTAGCTCCCCTGGTTTCTTCCATAAATTCCAGCGTTTCAACATCTCAACAAGATCATTGACCTTGTATTGAGAGATCTTTGTCCCATAATTTCAAAGCCCAAATGTCCTCGAAAGTAAATCAGCACTAACTTCCACAAAATTTCCATATACGCAAGTTTTGAACGATTTCTGATCATCATTCATAACTGCCCTAGCATAAAATTCTGAAACCATATGTGGATGAAAGCGATCAGGTTCAGCAGAAATATATTTTACCAATAATTCGGAGTTAAGTAGATCCAAAATCCACTTTGGAATGTGTTTGACGGCGAGAGGCATATAAAGGATTCTGTCTTTCATGATTAATGCTAGACGCCTCTGCTCCGTCGTATGGCTGGATAACTCCTTTTTCCGAGCCAAAACCACCAATCTGCTGTATGGAACTGACTCATCAATATCTTCCTTCTTCATGATTCTGGTGAAGTTGGGTGCATGTCGAACATGCAGCGGCGAGTCTGTAGGGGGTGGAAAAATGAAGGTGGGAGGTTGGAGTAGGTTATCTGGGTTTTCTGTAGGAGAAGATTCAGGGTGAGCGGTATCGCTCGGTTCTTGATTTTGGGTATTTAGAGAGTTAGGATTGGTTGCCATGGTTGGAAATTTTGGGTGTGAGTAAGGAATTTTGAAGAGGGTTTGAAGAAAGAATGTGAGAAGTTTCAGAGGATTAGGGATTTGAATTGCGTCTTGCGGAGAGATGAAAGGGTTCGGAAGATGAATTGAAATCAACGGTAGAGATTACCTCCTTTAAACTCAATTGACGGCTGGGGTTAAAAGGTCAAGTCGTGCGAGTACGCACGTTCTCCAGAACTTGAGTGCTAATGACGTGGCACGATCTAATTTGTCGCCGCCGTCTGCGCGCATTAAATGCACCTCTTTATAGATTCAAAAATCTCCCGCATCTGAGTGAGAAGATTCAGCAGTCGAAAATCTCAGCATTAAGTGAGCGATCTCATCAGTGAGAACTCCTAACGTCGGATAATGATTATAAACTGTCAAGAAATTCCACGTATTGCCAATACTCTCTATATTTCCGATACATAAAATCTATCACTCTCCATCTCTGGTTCATGCTTGAACGTAATTATCTCCGATTTGACCTTTACTTTATGAGATTACTGTTCTCTCCGAGCGTCTGTTCGTATTCCGAGGAAAACAGAAGACCAAAGTGATTCTATAAATAGCATGTCCTGAAATACTTCTTCATACACCTTCTGACTAACTTTGCTTTTCCCTTCTCATTTCCTCAAGCAACCAAAAAAAAACTTTTCTCCAGAAATCATGGCGCAGGCCTATGCTCTCTTTGTACCAAGGAATAGAATCCTTTGTGAGTCTGGCCTTTATGCGGAGTATGAGGTCGACTACCACGTAGCGGAGACGACAATGACTAGTCTCCATGCAAATGGACTTGGAAAGTTTGTGTGCATCACACCACACACTTTCCAAAGAGAGCATCTTCAACACTTCGCTCGGTCGAGTGATGCTGAGGGAGACTCCATACTTGGTCTCTTTAGGTACCAACTCGTGAGGTGGACTCCTGACACCTTTGCTGCCGATTTTGGCCTGCCACGGGGTCCGATATCTGTGATGGACTATCGCAGAGGTGAGATAGCTCCAGAATGGACTTCGTGGATGAAGTGGACGACTTCTCCTAAGTTCGAGTTTTCTCCTACCCCTTCTGCTTGTGGCCTTTAGACCACGTACAAGGTCATATTCCAGATTGTCTGCGGGATGGTCGTCGGGGAGGATCCTGACGACATGACATTCTCCTGTGAGACATGGAAGGCCATGATGGCGTTCGACAACAAGGCGAAGGTGGACTGGGTGGCCTTCGTCTTCCAGAGGGTGCAGCGGTGTATCCGGAGCTTCCCAAATCTTCCTCTCCCCTATGGGATGCCATTAAGTTGGCTACTAGAGCAGAGATTCCCGGATCTCACTCTGGGTCCCTCTAACCTTAGGGGAGTAGATTTCTATCCTTATAGGTCGTTGCCTCCCTTTTAAAATTGTTGTATCTCTTCTTCCCATGTAAATAGTTTTTGTAAGTACATATATATAAAATGATAAGTATTTCATTCCAAATGACTCGTACTTATTCTCTGTGATCTTTGATAACTCAACAATTTCAACCATATTCTTGTGCAAAACATCGATAACGGCTTCGAAAAATATTTACTCGAATCGACTTTGCTGAGTAAATCTCTGTTTGTACCTCTGCTAGAATCCTAGCAGATTGACCATTGAGCATAACCATTCATTCTACTGAATACGCAGCAACAACCACGTCCCCAAAAATCTAGCAGACTTTACTATACTGTGGATACGAAATCTAACGATTGGGGGCATATGTCCCGTCGCACGTCGTTTCTTTCTCCAAGAACCACTTGAGTAATCTGATGTGGCATTTTTCAACTCATCGCAGCCATTTGTGTTTATTAAACACATAGCAGATAACCATTACAATTCTTCGACTGAGTTGATTTGACCTTCATGACGATTCCTCTATATTCATCGTTTCATATTCTGAGATATGAATCATCATGACTTTTCATTAGAATTCCAATCTGTCATAAGTGAAGAGTAATGACTCTTTTATATATAAAGAGCCTTCTTGTGATGAATCTTATCACACAAGCGCCTTGAACCGCATATTTCTTCGTAGTCTCTTTCTAAGTCTTCTCTCAAAAGAAAAGAAATTATGGATTCTCCAGGACAATCCTTCGAGCTTCGCCGTTACCAGATTCTTCATGAATCGGGTTTGTACTCTCTGTATGACGATGATAATGTCGTGGCTGAGACAGTTATGATGAAGCTTAATCGGAGTGGGTTGGCTCAATTCGTCACAGCCACCCCACGGCTCTTCCATGGCGACATTCTGCGAGACTTTATCAAGGATTGCTCTGTTGGGGAAGGAGTCATCTATGGTTCCTTCCGCGGCAAGCTAGTCTGTTGGTCTCCGGACTACTTCTCTCGACGTCTTGGCCTCCCCAGGGATCCATTGTCATTGTTGGACTACTGTACGGCGGAAGTGGCCCCTGAATGGTTGTCGTGCCAGAGATGGCGACGGTCGTCTTGGTTTGAGTTTTCTCCTTCATCTTCAGAATATGATCTGCAGACTCCTTATTGGGTGATATTTCGTATCGCCCATAATATGTTGTTGGGAGAAAGTCTCGACAATCTCTCCTTCTCGAGAGAGACATGGCAGGTCATGATGGCCATTGATGATGAAGCCGAAGTTGACTGGGCGGGCTACATATTTGATAGCATACGAGAGTGTGTCCAACTTTTCCCTTCGGTTCCTTTGCTGAATGGAATGCAACTCAGCTGGCTGCTGGAGCAGAGCTTCCCTCGGATAGCAGAAGGCCGATCTAACCTTCTGGACACAGACTTCTTCTTGTTCAAGCCTCGTTCCCCCTAAGATAGGAAACATGTTGTTCTTCATTTGCTCAACCCCCTTTTTGTAAAATGGACCTTCAATGAATGAAATGATATGATTATTTGAAATATGCAGAACTTTACAAATCTGACTTCCAATTTTGATGTTTGCTGAAAGTTCAACCATCGTCTGCTTAGCATCCTTTATGCTGACAATTCTTTCTATGATAAACTTTCCTTAGCAGACGAATTCAGCATCCAGAGTACGTAAAGAATATCTTCATGAAATCCAAGAAATCCAGAAAGAATAAGAATAGCATCTCATTCATCCATAGTCTCGTCCAACTCCATGAGACCCAATTTAATACATAACTCCTTGAATATGGATTCAGCTAGGGGCTTCGTGAATATATCAGCTATCTGATCTTCAGTGCATATATAGCGAACATCAATATCCTTCTTCTCCTAATGATCTCGAATAAAATGATGACGGATATCAATGTGCTTGGTCCTAGAGTGGTGGACCGGATTCTTAGTAATGCACATAGCACTATTATTGTCGCAATAAATCGGCACACATCCGGGAGAAATCCCATAATCTTGCAACTGTTGCCTTATCCATAAAATTTGTGAACAACAACTAGCGGCAGCCACATACTCTGCTTCTATAGTAGATGTAGCAACAGAGTGCTGCTTCTTGCTGAACCAGCTAATAAGCTTATGTCCAAGAAATTGACAAGTACCGCTCGTACTCTTCCTGTCAATTTTGCATCCTCCAAAGTCTGAGTCTGAGTATCCACTTAGTGCAAGACTGTCTGCTCTAGGATACAAAATTCCCAGACCCTCTGTGCATTTCAAATATCGCACAATCCGCTTTGCAGTGTCAAGATGCGTCTTCTTAGGATTCACTTGATATCTAGCACACAATCTGACGGCATAAGATATATCAGGTCTGCTGGCGGTGAGATATAGCAGTGAACTAATAATTCCTCTGTAAAGAGTATGATTCACATCATCTCCTTCCTTCTCAAGTGCAGCTATACACGTCGTACTTATTGGAATCCTTAGACTCTTTGTCTTCTCTGGACAATATTTCGCAATCAGATCGCAAGTATACTTCTTCTGGTGGATGAAAATTCCTTCGCCGGACTGCTGGACTTGCAATCCGAGAAAATAAGACATCGTTCCCATCATACTCATCTGGAAATTGCTGGTCATGAGATTTGAGAATTTATCACACAATTCTTGATCCTTTGATCCGAAAATAATATCATCGACGTATATTTGCACCAGCAGAATACTTCCCCCATCTTCAATGCGGAAGAGAGTTTGATCAATCCTTCATTTCTTAAAGCCATTGGTTAGCAGGAACTTAGATAGAGTTCCATACCATGCTCGTGGTGCTTGCTTTAGGCCATATAATGCTTTCCTGAGCCTATAAACTTGATTACCCTGCTCAAAGCCTGGTGGTTGCTCAACGTAGACTTCCTCCTTGAGCTCACCATTTAGGAAGGCACTCTTTACATCCATTTGCATCAAATCAAATTCATGATAAGCTGCATATGCGAGGAATAAGCGAATTGCTTCCAGCCTTGCTACTGGAGCAAACGTCTCATCATAATCTATTCCTTCGCATTGTCTATAGCCCTTAGCTACTAGACGTGCCTTATTTCTAACTACCAGACCTGACTCATCCTTCTTGTTCTTGAACACCCACTTAGTTCCTATAACACTTTGGTGAGCAGGTCTGTCAACCAATTTCCACACGTTATTACGTGAGAACTCTGCAAGCTCCTCGTGCATAGCACTCACCCAATCAGGATCTAGCAGTGCTTCTTCGACCTTTTTGGGTTCTTCACTAGAGATATAACAAGCCAGCATAGCATTCCCTTGTCTTGTCAGGATAGGGTCATTGACATCTCTTAGGACATCTTCAAGAGGATGGGCGTGCAACCATGTTGGTCTGATTGGTCTGGCCACATTTCCTTCCCCTGCGCGACCAACGTCTTGTACATTGTTCTCCGCAGCACCCTCCCGGTGCTCAGCATCTGGGTTGTTATCAACCGGAACTTCTGCTACAGGATCCTCAGGGATGGGAGCTTCTTCAGCAGGTCTTTCAGCAGCTGAAATCTCAGCAGCGCCTCTGCCAAGATCTTCATGCATAGCCATGCCTTCCCCAATTGGAATATTCTTTGCTGTCTCCTCCTCTTCATTATCAAGCATCTCTAGGATGTCTGATCTATCAAGAATATTTGTAGGTGTGGCCTCAGCATGATCACTAGCATCACTGGCCTGGTCAGCAGTCTGGTCCCCTGCTGAGTGCGCCGGGTTCGGATTGCAGTCATTCATATACTTAGTCGGATCAATACGCATGTTTTCGAAAGAATTTAAAAACGTTTGATCATTGACATCATTAGTCTCATGATTGCTATCCTCTTTTCCTTTGATTGCTCTGCGCACTAAGGTAGACTCATCAAAAATAACATTGCATGTTATTTCCACAATACCGGTAGTCTTATTTAATACTCTATAACCTTTATGAGTGGGGTGTCCATATCCAAGAAGTACACCCTCATCTGACTTAGGTGAAAGAGTATTAAGTTTAGATTTTCCGTTATTGTGAATATAACATGTAGAACCGAATGCACGAAGATGAGTTATAGAGGGCTTACGACCGTTGTACACTTCGTAGGGAGTCTTGTTGAATCTGCTAGTGATAGCACTCCTATTCTGTGTATAACAGGCCGTCATCACTGCTTCACCCCAGTACTTAGCAGGTAATTTGGAATCTGCTAGCATTGAACGAACGGCTTCCTTCAGCGTCCGATTCCTTCTTTCTTCTAATCCATTCTGCTGAGGAGTCCTAGCCGTAGATTTTTCGTGTGCTATTCCAGCTTCAGCACAGAAATCCATCAGCGCTCCATTGCAAAACTCTGTTCCATTATCAGAGCGAATCCTCTTCACAGTGACTTCTTTGCTATTCTGCTCCTTGAAGATTAACTCCGGTAGGATAAGCTTCACCTCATCCTTGGTTTTTAAAAGACGTACCCATGTATACCTGGAAAAATCATCAACCACCACAAGTGTATATAGTCGTTTACTTACAGTGGGTGGGTTGATGGGACCGAAGAGATCCACATGAAGTAGTTCTAGGATCCTCTGTGATGTCTCCTTTTCAGGATTTGTCTTAAAAGAAGATTTGGTCTGCTTCCCTTGTTGACATGCTTTGCATATTCCTTCTTTGCGAAGTGTCTCACTGGGCAGACCTACAACAAGCTTGTTTTTGGCAAGATAATTAATAGTTTTGAAGTTTAAATGATTAAACCTCTTATGCCACAACCATGTTGTCTCCTCTTTGTTTAAAGCTAGGAAGCAGGAGTGTTGTTGACAACTTTGCCAATCAACAATATATAGGCCACCCTTGCGGATGCCTCTGAGCTTCACTTCTCCTGAAATAGCATCAGTAATAGCACAACCAGTATTTACAAAGGATACGATATACCCGTTCTCGCATAATTGACTTATGCTGAGTAAGTTGTGCTTTAAGTTGGAGACGAGTGCTACATTGATAATCCTTAATCCATTT
>JAPKLW010006482.1:0-17288 GCA_026898455.1 Plectranthus barbatus | reverse complement strand
TAAGAGAGGGTTTCCACCATAGTGCACCCCTATATATATATATATATCCTACTTTAGATTCTAAGGAGAAAAAACCAACGCATCCATGTCTTCGCGGGTATTCGTTCTTCACAAACCCGAGGAGTTCACTTCACGATGGTATACCGTGTTTCAAATGTCTGAATCAGTGAAAAGAGAAATAACACAATAGTATCGAAGTTTGTTTCATTATTGTTGAGGGTGAAATCGTGTTGAACTCAGAGCCCCGAGAACTATTAACAAGAATAAGCAAGAAACAACATAATAAAATGAAGACACTATATCAATTGGTGTATGTGAAGTGTGAATGATTCAATGTGGTTGAGCAGCGACAGGATCTAGCTCTCAGAATTCTCCAAATAAGTGCTAGTGTGAGCAAGGCTAAACTTTCTCATTTTTTCCCGATGCCCCGAACTTGCGCATTCAGGAGGTATTTATAGAGGAAGGCTATCATCTAGGGTTTCCGCAATCTTCTCTTAGTGGTTGGGAGGCGTCTCCTGGAAAATCGGGGTGGTTCATCCACGTGGTAGTTGGGCTCTCTGAAAGTCCCGCGAGCTAGCCTTTGTGCGCTCGTCACCCTTCTCGAACATTTGGAGTCGTCAAGGCAGGTCGATATTCGTACTTTGAGCCTCCTCTTCGACGATCGAACTGTCCTTCATTCTGGTCAAACTGCTACACGCCCATCGGGCTGCTTTTTGTCTATCGAACTGCTTTCGCGGCGAGCTTCTATCCATATAGAATGGGCTGTCGCGATCTTACTGGGCCAGCATAGTTACTATTTTCCCTACCAGAGCCCACTCGGTCGTACGCCGGGCCCCTGGCTGGTTCGAGCTTGGTTCGGACCCCAACAATAACCCCTTTGGCTTGGCTGGCTGCGCCCGGCGGGGCCTGTCAAGTCAAAAAGAAGAAAAAGAATGATAATCGTACCCCGGTGGGGCGTATTCTATGATATGGTTTTCCCAGACTGTGGCCTTTCGAACTTCCTCGTGGGTAGTTCGGTGCAATCGGGGTGCTTATGAACACCTCCCAGCTTTGAGGACCAGTTCCTCTATGGGGTCCTCATCCGCGCAGCCCCAGGAAGCTGCTGCGGATGCCGTTGTCGCGGGCCCGAAACCGCATCGTTTTGATGGGACAGTTCGGGTTCTGTCCTATTTTTAAGTATGGCCATCTGGTGAGCCCTAGCGAACTCATTGGTTTTCGCGAGATAGGGTCTTATTAGGTCTTAAGAAAGTTTATTGAGGTCGGGCTTGCCGAGCTAATTTGAGGTGGATTAATGTGGACTTGATTTCTCGGGTCGCACATTGGCGGTTATGTTTTTGTTGAACCACCGTGTGCGACCTATTTTGAGCGAGGTGCTTTCGAATTATGGGCGGCAAAACTCGGTGGCAGTTACGTAATATTCGAGAAAACTGGGGGCAGTTTTGAGCAGTTGAAGGGGCGCCGTGGTATAACTGTTTGTTTGGGGGCGTGGACCTTTCACTTTTCCCGATACAATTGCCTTGTTTTTTCTCTCCTACGTGCAATTTCTGGCGAGCAACTTTCTACTCTGATCAGTCCTTCCGTGACCGCTTCCACACCACTGGGCTTCCTCTAATCTCTGATTCGAAGGTAATCGATCACTTCTCTCTATGCTTCATTGAGTTTTAACGTTGTTTGAGTACCCGTGGTGGATGATTAGGATAGTTGGGGTTTACGGTGGTGGTTTTCTGGAGAGTAGGGCTGACCGGTGCTCTTTCTCCCCAATTCTTCTTTTCTTTTAGGTTAATCCTTTTTCAAGATTTGTTCTCTGTTTCTTTTTATGATGAGTTCTTCTGGTTCCGATTCCCAAAATCGAGAGGATTCCGGCTCGGCTGAGTTCGGCCTAACTCCACCCTTTACCCCATCGCCTCCTTGCACTTTCAATGCGGCGGATTTCACCGGTCCTGATTAGAGCCTACTCCTTCAGGGCCCCGAGAAATCGGGCTCGAGCCGTGCTATTGGCGTTGTGATTGAGAGCTCGGACTCTGACTCTCAGGACAACAGAGTGCTATCAGAGGCCTTTCATGGTGGCGCAAAGGCCAGTGGATCGGGTCAGGGTGTTGCGGAGGCAGCCCCTGTAGAGCCTGAGGTGGTCGGGGAATACGTTCTTCCCTCTGACTGGAGGAGCCACAAGGTCTTGGGGGCCACTTCAACGGTGTCTAAGGACACCATGAAGGCGATGGTTGTCTCTGTTCCTTGTCAGGGGGTGCGGTATTCTCTTCCTCGACCTTCTAACAAGTGCTTTGACCCCCTCTGGGCTTTGCAGCATTCTACACGGCTGCGATGGAGAATGGTGTGGTCCTGCCCATGCACCCGTTCTTCAGCGAGGTGTTGGGTTCGTACAACCTTTCCCCATTTCAGCTCTCCCCGAACAGGTGGTGCCATCTGGTGGGGGTGCTTCTGGTGTGGCTCGACCTCAGCCTGGGCCTCCCCATGCTCCGCGAGTGGCATCACATGTATCGCATCAATCAGAGTCCCGATAAGCACTACTACTATTTCACGAGGTGGTCTGGTGGTAAATCGACGTTGATCAAAAAGCCCCCGTCGAACTCCCCGGACTGGTGGACCACGTTTTATTATCTACAACTTGATGCGACTGCCCCAAAGTTTCTTCGTCACGGGGGAAAACCGATCAGTGGGTTGCCTCTTCTTGGAAATTGGTATGGTTTCTTCCCATGAGTTACTGATTTTTTGTTCTTTTGTCTCAGTAACTCCCCGGACGCTTCTGACAGATGCTGAGCAGGCCCGAGTGGATAGGGCTTATGATGTTTCTGAGTCCGATCGAAAGTGGTTCGTGGTCCAAAATGGGAGATCAGTCACAGCCGACTCTGTTTACGACGCAGAGCTCCGCCCCACCCCTATTCCCGAATTGATGACCAGGTCCCGGCATCCACCAGTGTCTGCAGAGCGGGTCGCGCAGGCCCTGCGCGAGAAGAAAAGGGAGCGGGACGAGAAAGAGGCTCGTCGACGCGCCCAAAACCCCTCGAAGCGTCCCCACGTCGAACAGGACCTTCCTCCACCACCTCCTCCTCCGAAGCTGCTGCCCAATGATCCTACCCCAACGAGGATAGACACACCCCGACCGCCTCCCCATTCAGAGGTCTCTCGTCATGGCGACAACCGCAAAAAGGAGAGGGACAAGGAGAAGAAGAAGGGGTCCGACCGGACGGAGCATCATCGTTGTCGACGCTCTCGAGAGCGTGAGACGCATCAAGATGACTTGGGCAGGGCCACGGCGACTGTTTCTGCTCCTCCGGACTCGGTGGTCGATCCGTTCCTCACCCGTGCATGCAGGCTACTCCGAGACCCTGCTTCTGTCGACCAGTCCGGGCTGGTCCTTGCACGTTTGGCGTGGTACGAGCTCCACGAGCTTCAGGTACGTATTCGCGTCTCGCACCTTGCATTGGTGGTTTTGTGTGTGGCTAATTCTTCGTGCATTTTTTGCAGGCTCGAATGGAGTTTGATTCCATCCACCGGGAGCTCACCGTGTTTCACGAGCAGTGCTCTGAGGAGATCTATCGGCTCCGTCGGGAGTCGGAGTCCTCCAAGAAGTACGTGGATGGTCTCAATGAGAGGCTGAACGCGGTGGATGACAAGGTCGCGGCGGCAGAGAAAAGGGCGGCGAAGGCGGAGAGCAAGGTGGCGGCTACCCAAGCTGAGCTCAGGGAACTTCGTCGGAAGGTTGCTGAGGCGCGGGCCGATGCTGACCGGCTGATGAAGGACCTAAAAGTTTGGAATGACCAACTCCTCTCCTACGACGCTCGGCTCAAGTCTCAGCGGGAGAGCTATCTGATCGAGGTCCAGAAGTACGAGGATCGGATTGCTCACATGCTGTCCGGCGAGGGTCTGGTCTTCGGCGCGCTCATCACCTCGCCCTTCTTCGTTGAGACTTACGAGGTACCTTGCAGGCCCCTCTATTTTTTCCTCCCGTGTTTTTCTTACGACCCAGTATAACCCTTTCGCAGATGCTTTTTGAATAGGTTGAAAGCGAGGTCCGGGGGAGGATTGCTGCAAAGTACCCGAACCTCGATCTGAAAGTGCTCGATGAGCCTGAGACAGAGGAGGAGGAGAAGGAGAAAGAGAAGGAGCAGGAGCAGGAATGGCTCGACCAGCAGGAGTCCGAGCAGCATGAGAAGCCGCAGGAGTCGCTGCAGGGCCCAAATAGTGCTGACCAGACTCCTTCTGGTGGCCCGATGCCGAGCGAGCCAGTCCTCGGTCCTGACCCAAACATCGGCCCTGGTCCGAATCCTGATCAGGATACAGCCACCTCTTGAGCGACCTGCTTTTCTTTCTTACTTCCAGTCTCGAACAACTTTTACATTTTTTGTTTCGAACAACTTCTGTGCTTTCGCTGTTATATTACTTTGTTGATTTTCAGTAGTGCTTTATCTGATTTTGCGATTCGTGCGTTTGCTATTTTTTCCATTGTCGGAGTTGCTTTGATTTTGTTTTGTCGTGGTTGTGTCGGTATTATCCTAAGTGTCGGCGGTCTTCTCTTGGGAGTCTGCAGTTTTTCTGAAAATCGATCATGAGGGGTTGGGCGATGCCTCGGCATCGCCCCTCCGACGCTCAAGTCAGTACTAGTCAATTAGAAACAAATAAAGTTAAATAAGAAAAGATAGATGGGATATTATCTGATTAACTCGAATCGTTTCTCAGGTTTCGTGCAGTTTTGCCGTGCAATTGTTAGGGACTTGATACGATGATTCGAACCGTGTTTTGACCTTGACAGGTTATGCAAAGACAATCGTTAGGGGTGTGGGCGATGCTCAGGAATCGCCCCTCCGACGCTCATGTTAGTAAGGATTCGGTAATTTAGATAAGTAGATAAGACTTAAGAGAAAAGATTAGAACGTATCTGGGGGGCCGAAGTTGTCGACCCTCTAACTTCAAAAGTAATACTCCCTCCGTCCCATTAGATTAGTCCAATTTGCTTTCGGCACAGAAATCAATGTTTGTGAATGTAGTGGAATTAATATTTTATTGATGTGAGGAGATTTTTTTCCATATTAGGAAAGTGGACTAATCTGGTGGGACAGACCAAAATGGAAATATGGACTAATCTGGCGGGACAGAGGGAGTACTTCTTTAGGTGCTTCACATTCCAGTTGTTCGCAATTTCTCTTCCATCGTGGTCCTCTAGATGGTAAGCACCCCGACCCACTACTCTGGTGACTTTGTAAGGTCCCTCCCAGGTCGGTGCGAGCTTTCCTTGGCTTTTATCTTTTGTGTTTTGGAAAACCCTTCTAAGTACCCAATCTCCTTCTTTGAAGGTCCGCATGCGCATTCTCTTATTGAAGAACTTTTCGACCTGCTTCCTTCTCTGGGCCATACTTAGTAGTGCTCGATCTCTTTGTCCGTCGATCACTTCCCGGTTCTTTATTAGCTTCTCGTTGTTTTCTCCTTCTTCGCTAATTTCTACGCGTAGGCTACCAGCTCGAACTTCTGCTGGGATGACGACTTCTTCGCCATATGCTAGGGCGAAGGGCGAGCTTCCCGTCAAAGTTCTGGGAGTGGTTCGGTAACCCCACAGAACTCCTGGCAGCTCCTCTACCTACTTCAATTTATGAGTTTCGAGCCGCTTTTTCATTGTGGCCATGATTGTTTTGTTGGTTGACTCCGCCTGTCCGTTTGCTTTGGGGTATCTTGGTGTGGAGAAAACAAGTTTGATGTTGTACTGATCGCAAAACTCCTGCACTTTCCGTCCTATGAATTGAGTCCCATTGTCTGTTCTGATCTCTTTTGGTACTCCGAATCTGCATAGGATGTGCGACCATAGGAATTTGATCACTTCCTGTTCTCTGACATTGGCGAATGCCTCGGCTTCGACCCACTTTGTGAAATAATCAGTGGCCACAAGGATGTACTCTTTATGACCGGCTCCCTTCGGGAGTTTTCCCATTATGTCCATCCCCCAAGCCATGAAGGGTCAGGCCGCGATCGTGGCGTGGAGTGGTTCTGCATGGCTTTGATTAATTACTTCAAACCTCTGGCAGGCCTCGCAGCTGCGGACGTAATTCTTGGCATCCTTACGAAGCATAGGCCAATAGAACCCAACAGATATAACTTTATGCGCCAGCAGTCGAGCCCCTTGGTGGCTCTCGCAATCTCCTTCATGTCTTTCCATGAGGATGACCAGTCCTGCAGCGGGGTCGAGGCATTTGAGCAGTAGGCCCTCAACAGATCGCCGATACAGGTCCCCATTGTAAATCGTATACTTGGCCGCGGCTCTGGTTAGCCGCAAGGTCTTGGTTCGATCTTCTGGTAGGATGCCGTCTGTGAGGTATTTTCGAATTGGCTCGATCCATGATTCGCCAATCGACAAGTCTAGAACTTTCATGGCTTGGGATGATGCGGGTTCTTCAGCCCATGTGACGGCGATGGGCCTGTTTTGCTTGGTGGAGGCCAGGTTTGCTAGTGCATCGGCCTCCGAATTTTTTTCTTGTGCAATATGTTTTAGCTCGCATTCGTCGAACTCCCTGCGGACCTCTCGTGCTAAATCATAGTATTTTTGTAATCGAGGCTCTTTTACTTGGTAATGGCCCTCCATTTGCATTACTACTAGCTGGGAATCTCCGTGCACCTGTAGGCGGCGAGCCCCTAGCTCTTTTGCGAGCTACATTCCTCGGATTAGTGCTTCGTATTTTGCCTCGTTGTTTGTTGCTTCAAAGTTTAGCCGAATGGCTCTTTTGAATAATTCTCCCCAAGGGCTTCGCAACCTAATTCCAGCTCCATTGTCGTGCATGTTACTGGCCCCATCGACCTGGAGAATCCACGGCTCTTTCGTTGCTTCTCCAATTTCTAGGCTCGCGATTTCTTTTTCTGCGTCCAATTAGAGTTTGGTAGTAAACTCAGCTATGAAGTCCGCCAATACTTGTGACTTGATCATTGTGTGTGGTTCAAACTCAAGGCTGTAGCCACCGATCTCTACTGCCTACTTCAGTAACCTTCCCGACAGGCTCGGCTTTGAAAACACAGTGCGCAGGGGGTAGGATGTTACTACTTTTATGGGGTGCAACTCAAAATATGGCCGTAATTTCCTCGATGCGGTGACTAGGGCGAGTGCGAGCTTTTCCAACACGGTGTATCTCATTTCAGCATCTAGGAGTGGCTTACTTGCATAATGTACAGGATGTTGTTTTCTGCACTCTCTCTGACCAAGACCACCCCGAGCGCATGTTCGGACACTGAAAGGTAAAGTAGCAATGTTTCAGCTTCTTCGGGTTTGGACAGCAGGGGCGGGCTCGCCAGGTAATCTTTCAACTGTTCGAGCGCCCTCGCGCATTCGTCTGTCCACTCGAACTTCTTTCCCTTACGAAGAACTTGAAAGAACTCGTGAGTCCGATCAGAGTATCTAGAGATGAACCGGCTAAGGGCCGCCAGTCTTCCCATTAGCTTCTGTACTTCTTTTGGACTTCGCGGATGTGCGATGCTCTTTACTGCCGTTATCTGCGCAGGATCGGCCTCGATCCCTCGTCCAGTGACTATGTGCCCCAGGAACTTCCCCGATGCTACCCCGAAGGTGCACTTTGCGGGGTTTAGCTTCATCTGATATTTGTTCAGGATCTTGAAGGCTTGTCTTAGGTGGAGTACGTGGTCTTTCGAGTCCTTCGACTTTACCAACATGTCGTCGATGTATACCTCCATCATCTTCCCTATGAGCGGCTCGAACATCTTGTTTACGAGTCTTTGATACGTCGATCCGACATTCTTGAGTCCGAATGGCATAACTTTGTAGCAATAAATGCCCTTGCTTGTCATGAAAGCAGTCTTCTCTTGATCTTCGGGGTGCATTAGGATCTGGTTGTATCCCGAGAATGCATCCATGAAGCTCAATAAGTCATGCCCAGCGGTAGCATTGACGGTGCAGTCAATATGTGGGATCGGGTACGGATCCTTGGGACATACTTTGTTGAGATCTGTGTAGTCCACACAAACCCTGTTCTTCTTATTCTTTTTCTTCACCACCACGACATTGGCGAGCCATGTCGGGTATTTTACTTCTCGCATGGATCCGTTATCCAACAATTTCTGGATCTTCTCGTTGATTGCCTCGTTCTTTTCTGCTGGGAATTTCCTCCTTCTTTACTATACCGGTTTACGACTGGGGTCAACTTGCAGCCAATGAGTCATTACTTCAGGGTCGATTCCCACCATATCTTTGTGAGACCATGCGAACACAGCCTGCTCGGCAGTGAGGAATTCGACTAGCTGTGCGCGGACTTCCGGATCCAACCTTGCACCTATGTTTGTCCTTTTCCTTGGGTCGCTTGGGTCGATCTCGACTTCTTCCGTTTCTTCGGACTCCCCCGCTGGGGGCAGTGGTTCGCTCTTGGCGAAGTGCTGCTGGGCGCATACGGCCTTGAAACTCGCATAATAGCATTCTTTGGCAGCGTTCTACTCGCCTCGGAACGTGCATACTCCCTTGGCCGTCGGGAACTTCACTATTTGGTGAAATGTTGAGGGCACGACCCTCAATTGATGCAGCCATGGTCGCCCTAACAGGGCGTTGTAGGCGCTGGGGGCGTCTATGACCATGAACGATACGTTATGGTGCGTTCCACCGCAATACATCGGCAGCACCACGGTTCTGATTATCATTTGCACACCGCCATTGAATTCGATCAGCGGGGTCTGCGTGCGGACTATCTTATCCTCTGGGATCTTCATTTCCTTGAGTACATGCATGAATAGGATGTTCGCTGAGCTTCCATTGTCGACCAAGATCCTCTTTACGAGGCAGTTCGAAATTAACATTGAGATCACTAGAGCGTCATCATGAGGATGGCTTAGGCCTGGCGCCTTGTCGCTTGTGAATTCAATTGGAGTATGCTCCAGATTTTTGCGCGGGGCTACGGCCTCTTCCCGGGTCAGTTGTCGGGCTTTCTTGGCGGCAGACCTCGTGATTCCGTTGATCTCTGATCCCCTGGTGATGCAGTTGATCATTCGAACTAGTACCGGAGACTTAGGTGCATCTGTCTTCGCGGGCCCCGATTCATCGACCCGCTTCTCTCGAATCCAAGTTCTCTTCCCGCGGTCCGACAAATACTCAGCCAAGAAGCCCTTCTTCAGTAGCTCTACCACTTCGAGGCGCAGGGCCCTGCAGTCCGTAGTGGTGTGGCCGTGATCATTGTGAAATTCACAGAACTTTTGCACGTCTCGCGAGGCTGGATTAGCCTTCATCTTCTGGGGCCACCTTACTTTTTTCAGCATTCTCCGGAGCACGTTCTGAACTAACTCAGCCGGTTTGATTGACAGTGTGTACTCCGGGACATATGGGCCGAGATTGTTGATCTGTGGTGGCTTACTGTAAGGATGCGTCCTGGGAGGGCATTTATCCCGCTGCTCGCGTCGACTTTCGTCACGCGTGCTCGCCGGTAGGGCTCATTCTCTTCCCACTTGATGAGCGCCCAAGCCCTATTTAGGGCGTCATCCATTGTCTGACAAAGATAGATGGACAACTCATGATAGAGATCGGAATTCACATTGAGGCCTTTCGTGAAGGCCCGCACAGCGGTGCTATTGGGGCAGTTCGGCACTGTCACCAATTCTTTATTGAAGCATGATAGGTAGGCCCTCAAGGGCTCGCCTGGCCTTTGGATCACCGCATAGAGGTCATCTGGGTGCTTATCCAGGCGCCTACTGCTCGAATACTGTCGCAGGAATAATTGATGCAATTTCGCGAAAGTAAAAATTGAACTCCGGGGCAGATTGATGAACCACTGGTGTGTGGGACCCGTTAAGCTCGAGCCGAAGCTCTTGCACATACAAGCCTCCATCTGAGCGCCTGGTATTGCCAGCGCCAACATCTTCTGCCTCTATACGGCGATATGGTTCTCTGGGTCAGAGGTTCCGTCATAGAGGACGAAACTCAGAGGGGTGAATCTGGACGGAAGCTCGGCCCCAGCGATCTCTGGGGCAAACGGGGATTCCACATAACTTTCACGTGGTATAGTCCTCTCCGGCGGAGGGAGTTCGGGGACTTTAGCGAGCAGTGATTCGAAGTACCTGAGTCTTTGTTCGAATCATCGCTAGATCTACTGGATAGCCTGTACCTCGGGCTGGCCCAGCCGGCCGGCCTGGTCCCTGTGGGTCGATGTATCCCGCAGGGTTCTTTCGTTGCTCGCCCCTTTAGTTTGATCAAAGTCAGCCTCCAGGTTCCTTGTAACATTTTGAGTGCTTCTTTCCGTGCTCCTGGGCTTTTCGACGATTGGTTGTGTTATTCGCCTGCAGTTGCAGCCTTCGGTTTTCTCTATCAAGGAGTTTATACCTCCTCGCCATGTCTTCCATTCGGGCTCCCATCATCTCGATTGCCGTCCTGGCACTTTGCACTTGTGTTACCAGCCTAGAGACGTGAGGGTACTCCAAAATATTTGGCGGTGGTGGCAGGAACGTCAGTTCCTCGAGGGGAGTAGCATTAAATGCCCTCATAAGGTCGTTCACTGTCCCGCCTGGGTTTGGTGGACGCGGGCCCCCTCTCCTGGCCGCGGTGGTCTGTCCTCTCCCTACTCCTGTCGTAGTTCCTCGACCCGCTGTTGGAGCAGCCCTCTGGTCGTCTACCTCGACAATATGGGTGTTGCCCGGATCATCGACCATTCCCTGCAAAGAATGTCAGTACAAATCTGTTTTCGGGGCCCTATGGTGGGCGCCAAATTATTGAGGGTGAAATCGTGTTTAACTCGGAGCCCCGAGAACTATTAACAAGAATAAGCAAGAAACAACATAATAAAATGAAGACACTATATTAATTGGTGTATGCGAAGTGTGAATGATTCAATGTGGTTGAGCAGCGATAGGATCTAGCTCTCAGATTTCTCCGAATAAGTGCTAGTGTGAGCAAGGCTAAACTTTCTCGGTTTTTTTCGATGCCTCGAACCTGCGCATTCAGGAGGTATTTATAGAAAAAGGCTATCATCTAGGATTTCCGCAATCTTCTCTTAGTGGTTGGAAGGCGTCCCCGGGAAAATCAGGGTGGTTCATCCGCGTGGTAGTTGGGCTCTCCGAAAGTCTCACGAGCTAACCGTTGTGCGCTCGTCACCCTTCTCGACCGTTTGGAGTCGTCAAGGCAGGTCGATATTCGTACTTCGAACTCCTCTTCGACGATCGAATTGTCCTTCATTCTGGTTGAACTGCTACACGCCCATCGGACTGCTTTTTGTCTATCGGACTGCTTTCACGGTGAGCTTCTATATACTTTCGCGGCGAGCTTCTATCCATATAGAATGGGTTGCCGCGATCTTACTGGGCCGGCTGGTCGAACTGTCCTTCATTCTGGTTGAACTGCTACACGCCCATCAGACTGTTTTTTGTCTATCGGACTGCTTTCGCGGCGAGCTTCTATCCATATAGAATGGGCTGCCGCGATCTTACTGGGCCGGCTGGTCCGAGCTTGGTTCGGACCCCAACACTTTTTGTCTATCAGACTGCTTTCGCGGCGAGCTTCTATCCATATAGAATGGGCTGTCGCGATCTTACTGGGCCGGCTGGTAGGGGTGTACACGGTTTGGTCCAAACCGGCCGAACCAAAATGATTTGGCCGGTTTGGCCGGTTTGGCAAGTGAATTAATCGGCCGGCCGGACCGTAAATTTCAAACCGTATAATTTGGTTTGGTCCATGGTTTGAGTACAGAAACCGACCGTTTGGACCGAACCGGACCGTTTATAATTTTAATAAATATTTAAATTATATATTGTACTAAAAATATTAATGTAGTACATTTAGTGTAGTGGTTCAAGCTATACTTTGAATTTTAAAATGTACAAGTTCAAATCCTTTACGCAACATCATATATTTTATTTTCTCCTACATTTTTATTTACAAATTTTTATTTATTTATTTGTAAACATCTCTCCTTTTACCCTTATTATCTTCTCGGAATAAGTATGAATCCTATACTGTGCAAAATCATAGAATTTTTATTTTTCTCCTACATTTTTATTTATTTATTGAAATTTAAAATAAACCTTAAACTATCCAATATTACAATCTCACAATTTAATTCAAGCATTGGTCGGCTTCGCCATTGTCGCATCGTAATAATGTGACCTTTTACGAACTATTATGTTTGAGAATGAGATATGAACTATTATATATTGATGTCATAAATTGTTTGTTTCTATTATGATTGTCTTGTACTTTGTCGATGAGAACCATTATTTATTTTTTTTAATTTCTCAAATAAATTATTGCTAAAAATAAATTTTTTTTATGTTTTGACTTTGCTCGTTAAAGTCATGTTCCAAACCGTTAAACTGGCCGAACCAAACCGTTTTATTTGGTTTGGTTTGGTTTGAAAAATTAATTTGGCCGCGGTTTGGTTTGAGAATTTTTCAAACCATATATATTATTTGGTAAAACCGGACCGTGTACACCCCTACCGCCTGGTCCGAGCTTGGTTCGGACCCCAACAGTTATCAAAACTAGTTCGGACCCCAACAGTTATCAAAACTAAATTTAGGCTAATTTTATTCACATAAGAGAGTTTTGCGATTTAATTTCTTGTAAATATTTGAGGGTTTTTTCATTTTTTCTAGTTCAATATTTTATTATTTATATATACGTACTAAAACATTAAGTGTACTTACAAATTAATGTTTGTATTTTAATTATTATGACTTAAACAAATTTGGTCCAAGAACTACACATCATCATTCCATTCATCCATGTTGATGGATATTTTTATATGAATAGAGTGTCATAATTTGTATATATATAGAAAATAAAAGAGCAGAATTAATTTATAAGAAAAGTACTTTTATTGATGATGGAGTATTTATTTGGGGTGAATAGAAAAAACAAAAACACGGTAGGCGGTAGAAGAGGCCGATGAGCCTGAATCTAGACCAAGACAATGCGGAAGTGGCATTGCTGTTGGCGCAGCCCGCACACCCGGGGAAGTGACTGAGCCTTGCGGTAGATCTGCTCAGACTGGCCGGTCTGGTAGCTGCTGCCTCCCTCCTGGGCGTGCCTCACGGCGTGCCTGATGGCTTCACACCCGCATTGCTGGCGGTCCATCTCCTTCAGCTGCTGGCAGCACTCCTCAAGGTGTTGCTGCTGGTGCTGCGATCTGCCTGTGCTCATCTCAATCACCTCCTCTTCTTCCATCTCATAGGGGCCCCTCCCCTGCTGGAAGTAGCGTTGGCAGGCGCGGAACTGGCGTCCCTGCACCATCTGCCTGCACTGCTGCTGCTGCCCCGACCGGTTGGCGTCTTCGTCCAGGGAATTGGTGATGATGGTGGTGGTGAAGGTGTTGGCGGCGGCGAGTGACACCAGAGCCACCAGGAGAGCTGCTGCGAGAGCCGCCTTGATTGCCATATATACTGCTTTAATTTACGACTAGTGTATTAGGAATTATGATGGATGGATGCAGTGGTGAGTTGGTGGTGGTGGAGGAGGGGATTTTATAGTGGAATTTGCGGTGTGCATGGCGTTTACGTGTTGATTGAGGGGGAGAGGAGGTGGATTTTTTGGTGTTGAGGTTTCAGGTTTCGAGCTTCCACATCGATGCCATGCATCTGCTGCCAAAAACACATTATTATTATTATTATTATTACGTATGTATATTTCATCAAAATGTTAAATGACTAAAATAGCCTCGACTTTTGATGTAATCATGTAATTACAATCTCAAAATGAAATCAGTTACAATAAAATCAATTCAAAAAATTATTAACCATAACTAACAAATTGAAGTTCTCATTCTCGGCCCAGAACGCCCCAAACACTATATTGGGCCCTTTAAAACTCCTCTTTTCCAGAAACCCTAAAACCTGTGCGGCGAAGTCAGGTTTCTATAAGAATCCCCCGCCACCACTCTGCAGTTCTACCGTCGTCTTGGTGTTGCTCGTGGATCTCTGCAGATTCGCTATATCCGAGTTACTATATATGGATGTGTGTGTGTTTGTGCGCGCAACTGTTTGGCATTGCGGTTTTTTATTTATTTTTTTTTTCACGCTATCACCTTGAAAAAAGTAGAAGAATGATGAAAAACTGTGCATGTGCAGACGCAGCATCTTCCAGACTTTGATTCTGGCGGTGCGATGAGCGGCACTTTCCACACGAGATTTCTGATTCTATTTCTCTTTACTCTTTTGGGAATTCACACTTTGATTTTTCAATATTGATTTACTGCTGCTTTTAATCTTATGATTATGTCATTAACACACTATTTTCGTGGATTTTCATTCTAAGATAAGAATTTAGATAAGATAGAGATAGAATTTTTAGAAAACTGAGGAAGAAATGGTCATTTATAAAATTTAAATAAATTTTCACTTAATTTTCATATCTTTGTTTAATATTTTTGTTTAAATTGATCCATTTTATTTAGGCCTCCGCTGCGTTTCTTCCTCAAAATTATTGTAAGCTTCTTTTCTTAATTCTCGTTCTCTATCTTATCTGAATTTTTACAACGGAATCAATACCGACTGTAAAAGATTACTCTTTGTTTGTGAATAAACAAGATTATTATGGTGTTCAAATGTGCCCTTTTAAAGAACTCAATATTAATCTATTTTATATATTTAAAAATAAGAGATCCTAATTTCCAATTGGAATAAAAAAAATTCGATTTTGGAATAAAGTATCCTTTTCCAAAAGCAAAATATGTATCATATATAGTTTATGAATGAGAAATCGAGCACAGCATGAAATCAAGCGTCAAATGAATAGAAGGATACAGAGAGATTTAGCCATCAATTCAGCATTTTCCTTCAAACCGAACGCATTTGGGTTGCATATATTGGTTTATTTATGAAAAATGAAATACTTTTTTATCTTCCTAAAAAAAATAAAAAGGAAATGTTTCGAAGATAGTATAATGTTACATTTCATAATGAAACCAACATTAAATGCAAAAGATGTGAAGGTCCATGGCATGCTCTTGTGTTTGATGGGACTAAATTAAAAGCTGTTTTTCCCATACACGAATCAAATCTCTATACAAAATCCCCCATTTCAGCTCCAGCTGAAACCGTTTAAATCCAACTGCTTGCAGCTGGAGGCGGCGTTTTCGTCGTCGGAGTTGAGATCCAGCCTCGTCGGAAAGAAGGGCAGTTTCATGTCCGATGATGTCCTCTGTTTCTCCACCTTCATCAGATCATTGCTTCCATCCTCCTGGCTGAAAAACTTGTCATCTGCTTCGTCTCCCTCAACTCCAAACCCAATCGACAAATTCCTGGAGCTGCTTTCCGGCAGCAATGACATTCCCATGTGATGATCGTCGCGCCATCTCAGCTCATTCATCTCCTTCCTGAACTCATTATCCTTTGATTGTCTGAAGCCGACGATGAGATTATTGTACAATTCTTGGTCACAAGATGAGGTCAAGCAGCTGTCGATGGAGCAATCTGTTGGCTGGAATAAATCCGACAGCTGCTGCTGCTTCAGCTTCATTCCTGGGAATGCAGAATTCAGACATTGAGTCGACACTTTGGATGCTAGATCAGATAGCTGGACCTTGGCAGCCTCGATTCCAATGCTTCCCATGTTCTGCCCACCTAGGGTTTCCTGTGCTTTCTCTAGCACAGATTGCAGGTATTTACCTTGAGCCTCTATCCTCAGCTGCAAATGCCTTTGTACCTACAGCAGATAAAGTGGTGTTTTGTTTGATCAAATCATTGTATGTAGTGATTAGTTAGGGACTTGTGATTATAGTCATGTCATGTTTACCTCAAGCTGCTCGTGTAGCCTTCGTTGCACATCGATTTGCATTTGTATGGCTTCACCAAAGTGCGCATTTCTGATGAATAATGACATCAAAATCTAGTTGACTACTTGTGTGGACAAATGTTTATGCAAGTAACAAGACTTGTTTGCTCTTACTTAGGCGTATGGTTTGCAGCGTCTTGATAGCTGGTGTGCACCCTGCTTGCCCCCGGACTTCGCTCTCCCGTGGCTCCAATGAGTCCTCACCCCAGTAAGCAATACATATAACATACATACATATGTATACATAATGCGTTTGTTGATAGAGATTATAGGATCTCTTACCATTTTTGTTGCTCCCAGAGTATGCGTGTCCGTGAATGTTTTTACTTAGCCTGTATTTCTGTAAGAAAAAGCACAAACATGTTATATGATTGCTTTCATTGCTGCTGCTGCTGCTATTATTGAGCTACCTAAGATGATTTTCATTCATTCTTTCTTTACTTTTTTTTTTTTTTTTCTGGGGTATTAAATTTGGAGAGGTGGTGTTTTACCTGAAGGTGACTCTTTAAGTGGTACAAAGTAAGCCCTTGGATTCCCATAAGTTTCAAGACTGATTTAGGAGTAGCTTCTGCATTGCAAATAAATGGGGTTAATTTCATATGTGATGATGTTAAAAAAAGAAAAAAAAGCTTACTCTCTGCTCCACCAAGTTGGTTCACTGCATCAATGAATCTCTGGTGCAGGTCGGGAGTCCATTTGAGTCTGGGCTTAGCATCTGTGGAGAGTACAAGCCCTGAGTCTCCAGCAGCATCACTCTCTCCTTGAAGGTACAGCTGCCTTTCAGCCATTCTTGCTGATGAGGCCTGCATATTCTTCCCTTGGTTCTGAAACATTCTTCTTTAGTGCAACCAACAGTCTGCAGGGATGAGTCAGAGCCAGAGGAAGCTGTCTACTTGTGTTCTTATTTCTATTTCTTTCTTTCTATGCATGGAATGGAAGTCTTATTATAAGCACATCTAGAGAGAGAGAGAGAGAGAGAGGAAAAGGTGGGAGTGAAGCATATAGAATGTTGAGAAGGGGCAGGGTGGAAGATCCAATACCATATTTTCACAACACTTGAAAAGGATGTGTTCCTACCCTTGGTTGAAAGAAGGAAGAATCCGTAGTAGAGAATAGATCCAGTGGCACCAAAATTTAAATGGGAACCATATTCGTGGAATGAATGGATGGGCTGATGTGGATTGGAGGAATCCTTTTGGTAAAGGTGGAAAGCAAGAAATTCCTGGTTCTGGATAGAAATGAAGTGAAGATATCATGTAGGTAGAGTTTGAACGATGATGTTGTCTTTAGGTTGGTTATACTTATACATGTAATGTAGTAATATAAACATAATATGTTCACCAAAAGTTTGAATGACTATGTGGGAGTTGTTGAAGTGGATGGAGGTGATTCATTTCATGCAGGTGGTTAAAGGCAGAGATGGAGAGATGATAGAAATGAGATTCCCTTCCCCCCACTCTTTATTCTCTCATTCCCCTTCAACAGGGTTTCAGATGCTCATCATCATTTCCTCATCACTTCTACTCCTACTCCTGTTTTTTTT
>JAPKLW010006481.1:0-17290 GCA_026898455.1 Plectranthus barbatus | reverse complement strand
AGGCTCAACTTCTAGATTATGAAAGAAGACATGTCAGGGTTTACTCTCCATTTGACCGATCTCAAAATTACCTTACGGATTGGTCGGGGCAAACTAATCAATTTCAGGTAGGGCCGAGAGACTAAGGAATCAGGGCATCATTTTCTAAATTCTACCCCGAACAGGATAAACGGCCAACGAAGCTGAAATTTTGTAGTTATTATACTTAGGGTGTCTATTATAAGCATGTGAATTTTTATGGCTGAAATCTTAGTACTTTGGTCTGAATTAAGTCAACAATGTAGGTCGTACAGAAGTGACACATGATTTTGTAAAGGCTAGAACTCTCAAATAATATCATTTTCAAAAGAATGTCATTTCAGATCTACAGAGAATTAAGGTATGAAATTATACATGCATAAACTATATTTTAAAATGGACATGCTCCATTTTACGGTTTGTAGAAATCACTTGTCATTTGGGAGATATGGACTGGGGGAGTTTGAATTTCCTGGGCGTTTTTGGGCTACGGCAGAAATAGGGGTTACAACAACGGAAACCCTAAACACTTAGTTTTATATATCTACAAACATGTTACAATGATATAAATAAACTTTTAAAATAGTTTTTAAATTTGCGAATTTTTAAAATTTTGTACCGGTGAATTTTCGTGCACTTTCGAACTGTTCATTATTGACAATTTTGAACCAATTACAACAAAGGAAACCATAAACAGTTACTTTTATAAATCTAGTAACATGTTTCAACAATGAAAATGAACTTTTGACACTGTTTTTTAGTTTGTGAATTTTCAAAATTTTGAACTGTTGAATTTTCGTGCACTTTCGAGCTGGTCATTTTTGACAATTTTGAACTAATTACAACAACAGAAACCCTAAACACTTAGTTTTATACATCCAGAAACATGTTTTAACCACAAAAATGAACTTTTGAAACGTTCTTTTAGTTTGCGAATTTTCAAAATTTTGTATCGGTGAATTTTCGTGCACTTTAGAGCTAGTCATTTTTGACAATTTTTAACTAATTGTAACAACGAAAACCCTAAACACTTAGTCATGTTTCAACCATAAAAATTATCTTTTGAAACACTTTTTTATTTTGTGAATTTTCAAAATTTTGTACCGGTAAATTTTGGTTTACTTTAGAGTTGGTCATTATCAACAAAGGAAACCCTAAACACTTACTTTTATACATCTAGAAACATGCTTCAACAATGAAAATGAACATTTGAAACCGTTTTTTAGTTTGTGAATTTTCTAAATTTTGTAACTGTGAATTTTCGTGCACTTTCGAGCTGGCCATTTTTGACAATTTTGAACAAATTACAACAACAGAAACCATAAACATTTACTTTTATACATCTAGAAACATGTTTCAACCATAAAAATGAACTTTTGAAATACTTTTATAATTTGCGAATTTCAAAAATTTTGTACCGGTGAATTTTCGTGCACTTTCGAGCTGGTCATTTTTGACTATTTTGATCTGATTACAACAACGAAAACCCTAAACACTTAGTTTTATACATCTAGAAACATGTTTCAACCATAAAAACATTCTTTTGAAACACTTTTAATTTAAGTATTTTTAAAATTTTTTACCGGTGAATTTTCGTGGACTTTCGAGCTGGTCATTATTGACAATTTTGAACTAATTACAACAACGGAAACCCTAAACACTTAGTTATATATGATATGTGCATAAAATGACCTATTTTTTGATGTGTGAGCGTGCATGTTTGCGGCCATTTTACTCTCATAACATATGTTTTTGTTGCTCTTTTGTGCTGTTTTCGTGTTTTTGTGTTTTGAATGTTGTTGGATAGGTTTTGGGCATAAACTAGCATTTTTGGTGGAGTTTTGGAGGAAAATCGCACGAATTTGGTGTTTGGAGGCGTCGACCGGCCGAGCGGAGCAGGACCGGCCGAGCCAAGCTGGACAGAGAGCTCGACCAGCCGAGCGGAGCAGGACCGGCTGAGCCAAGCTAGACAGAGTGCAGGACCGGCCGAGCCAAGCCAACAGAGAAGTGGCTCGGTCGAGCCACCTTGACCGGGCGAGCCAGACCGGATTTTTCCCGCAAATTGGCGGTTTCCAGCTTCGACCGGGCGAGCCGAACTTTGACCGGGCAATCCGAGGCCCTGTTTGCTCGCCTATAAAAGGGGGAAACTCAGTTATTTGAAGAGCTTTTTATCACTTTTCGTTAGATCTAGTTAGGAGTTCCCCTAGATTCCAATTTCCATCACAATTTCATCTCAATCCTAGAGTATCAAGGAGCTAAATTCATCAATCCTTGGAGGAGAATTGAAGATCCAAGGGGGTAGATCAAGACATACAAATCCAATTGGGGAAGATTCCACTCTCTACTTGTCAATTGTAATGGATGTATTTGATTTCAACTTTGTATTGTTACAATTGAGAGGTATGATGTTCTAATTCAATTTGGATGTTGATTTGAGTAAGGATGCATGAAGATTAGATTTGATAATTGTTTGTTTACTTTCCTTTGAGAGCTTGAATTACACTAGAACTTGTTCCTTACCTCCTAGGTGTAGGTAATAGCCAACTTAGGAGGTAGTTGACGTGAATGCTGCAGCCAACACGCGGGTGGAATCATCGTGAATAGTATAGATTCATACGATTTTAGTTCCAATCCATGTGCGGTGCTAGGTCGTAGGGCAATAATTGACGATCTATTTGGAGTGGTCTAGGGCTTAATAACGTGACTGTTTGCAAGTCTTAGCATCATCAACCGTTAGCTCGCCGTGACAAGGGGTTAACGAGTGTAGGGTCGATTGCTCAATCTCCTAGGAATTAAAATGTGTTTACATCAATGATTAACCTAATTGGATTGCATCTACGTTCATTTCAATATCCTATCTACCTAATTTGAGTATTTGCTTGTCTTGGTTTACCTATTTGTGGAGAGAATTGATTGAATGTTGATTCTTGGTTTAATTGATTGTTTGTTATATGATGTTAGCTTAGATTGAAATTGATTGCCTAGTTGATAGAAACTACTCAACGATTCTATTTTGCCTAGCTATAAGACTTTGCTATAGTATCTCGGTATTCTAGCGGGTGAAGGGAAGAAGGACCTGGATTTGAAAATTTTATTCTTGTGTAGCTAGGAGTTCAATTTGATTGAACTTTTAGCCGCATCAAGTTTTGGCGCCGTTGCCGGGGACTTCTTTTAATAGGTTGCTAGATATTGGGGGAAAAGTGGAGCTTGTAGGCTAGTTGTTTGTGTTATTGCTTGTGTGAATATATATTTTTTTTTTGCCTTTTTCTTATTGTTTGGTAGTTGTTTTTCCTTTGTTTAATCAAGTTATTTTGGTTAGGTAATTGGGTTCTTTTGTGGAGTTGTAGGATGTTTATGATCACGAGGTCCAAGGCTCGTGAGCTTTTGGAGAGGAAATTACAACAAAGGCAAGGAAATATTGAGATTGATTTGGAAATGGCTAACCCAGGAGAAGATATGGTTAGGATTGGAGAGTTAGAAAGACAGATTGAATTGATGAAAGATTTACTAAATGAGAGGAATGGTCCTCGTAGACCACTTCTAAACCTTTTTCGACCTCAAGGGGAGCCTATGACTGGAGGTTTTCGGTTAGGAGTAAATGCCACACAATTTGAGATAAAGCCACAGTTGGTCCAAATGATACAGAACAATCAGTTTGGGGGACATGCAACCGAGGATCCGAATGTTCATATATCTCGATTTTTGGAAATTATAGATACCATAAAGATCAACCAAGTTCCCCAAGACCAAATACGGCTGCGGTTATTCTCATTTTCTTTGAGGCATTCGGCGAGGAATTGGTTCGAAGTTTAGACAAGTCAAATATTGCCACTTGGGAAGAATTAAGAGAAAAATTCCTATTCAAGTTTTTTCCACCAAGTTTGACTTTGAAGAGAAGGGCGGATATAACATCGTTTGGGCAAAGGTACGATGAACCTCTCTATGAAGCTTGGGCTTGGTTCCGAGAGCTTCTACGCAAGTGTCCTCGACATGGTCTTTCTAGAAGTCAACAAATCTGCCAATTCTATGGTGGATTGAATTACGATACAAAAGTTATGATGGATGCTTCACCGGGAGGTGCATTCCTAGATCAAGAAGAGGAAGACGCTTGGAAGACAATTGAGAAGATGGCCGAAAATAGTTTCCAATGGCCAAGAGAACGGAAAGATTATAGACCGGTGAAGTCGGTAAATGATGCTTATGAGACTGAGGATTTCAAAGAACAAATAGCTGCCATGCAAAGGAAGCTTGACAAGTTATCTACTTCGGGGAGTGGAAAAGAGGATATGATGATACTTAAGCATGAGAATGCTTATCCGGAGAATGTGAATTTCGTCAATCAAAGAATGGGTTACAACAATCGACCTCAATACAATCCTCAAGGAAATATGTACTATCATCCATCCAACCGGTTCCACCCCAACTTCTCTTATGCAAATCCGAACAACGCTCTCAATCCTCAAATGCAATTGGAAGGAGGAGGGAGTAGTAGCCAAGGAGGATATGCTGGGGGAGGTAGTAGATATATGAACCAAGAGGTGAGGAGAAATCAAAGTGAAGAGATTGATAAGCGCTTTGAGAAGTATGACGGGATGTTTGCGGAGATCCAGCTGCAAATTTCCTCAATCGCCAAACAGTTAAGTGGCAAACACTAAGCTGGGAAATTTCCAAGCGACACGAAAATTGTACAAAAGAAATGTTGCAATATGATTGATGGTGAAGATAGGATGAATGAGAAATTGGAGGTCATGACTCCAAAAGTGGAAAGTGTGGAGATCAAAGAAGAAGGGAGTATAGTGAAGGAAGATGGAAAGGAGTTGGAAGTAGAGAATGTGGAAGAAAAGAAAGAAGAACAACCATAAAATGTGCATTTCTTTGATTATGTGAAGAAAGGAGATATAGAGATGCCACTTCCGGAAGAGATTGAACGTGTACCCATGTTGGATGAACTCGTTGGAGTTGAGGTAATCTCAGATGGTGAACCAAATGAACTGGGAAGTAATGAATATGAAGAGAAGAGTATAGCTAGCAAGAAGGAGGATCCGGGCGATTTTTTCATTGGTTGCAAAATTGGAGATGTGATAATAGAGAAAGCCTTGTGTGACTCTGGTGCTAGTGTGAATATAATGTCATGGGACTTGTACAAAGAGTTGGAGGTTGGAAATCTTAAACCTAAAAATCAAGTCCTACAATTGGCAAATCATGCTCTCTTTTGTCCTCGTGGAGTAGTTGAAGATGTGCATGTGGAGGTCTTGACCTTCACATTTCCCGAAGATTTTCTCGTGGTGGACATGAAGAATAAGGGTGGTATTCAATTGATTTTTGGAAGGCCTTTCTTGCATACAGCCGATGCACTCTTCAACATGAAACAAGGGGAGCTCACTTTCCGTTGTTGTGGAAAAGAAGTTGTCTTTTCCTTACCTCCAAAGAGTTTGCATGAGTTTGAAGAGGAAAAAGTTGATAGAAAAAAGAGGTTAAGAGACGTACTCGACCCGGGATTAAACCTCATTGGGGACGAAGATGAAGAAAAGGAATATCTGGGAGATTTAGATGAATACGATCAAGGTCGGACAAAGAAGACTCGAGTGGATATGGATCCGCCTCGAAGTGCAAGAAGAAAGTTGTTCTTCCCGGAGGATCACGTGTGGATAAGTCGAGGTATGAGTTTGGGATTAGCCCCGTTTGATCATGATTGATTGGGAGGTATGGTCGTCGAGCTTTGAACGTTAAACAAGCGCTTATTGGGAGGCAACCCAATGTTTAAATTTTGTTATTTTGCATTTTTGAATAATGGTGTGTTATTGATTTTGGTTGAATAATGTTGTTTAGTGTTCTTGATGAAGGATTCTTAATTGATTGTGGACTTACAAGTTTGATTGGCATTGTGATTAAAGAATTGAAAGGATGGAAGGCATAATGATCGGGAAAATGTCAGAAAAATGGCGAAAAGTGGTGAAAGCAGGGGCAGCTCGACCGAGCGGTGCAGGCTTGGCCGAGCTGGGTCGTAGGCCTTGGACAGAGGCCTCGCTCGGTCGAGCGAGGCAGGCTCGACCGAGCCAAAGCGTGCCAGCAGCCCCCCGCACGGACAGACTCCTCTCTCAGCCGAGCCATCTGGCGCTCGACCGAGCCGCGCGCATATTTAAAAGATCGATCGAGCAATTGCTCGACCCATTTGCATCTCGATCGAAATTTCTCTTCCAAAATTTTTTCCCATACTTTAGTGCATTGAATTGTTCTTATCTCACCCTTCAATTTCTGTTATTGCAAGCAAACGTGCGAGAGGTGAGTCTTCTTCTTCGGATGGGCGCCCAAAGAAATTTGACGATGAGGAATTTGCTAAATACAAGAATTTGGCGAACCGGCAAGTCGTGGGCACTAAATATTTGTGTCGCAAAACGTTGAAAGATTCGAAGTTGAAGGATGATGTTTGGAGTCTCCTCACAGGCATTAACTGGAAGAAGATTCTCAATGCTAAGTGGCCCGGATACATGGAGTTGTCAAGGGAATTCCTTGCCTCAGTTACTGTCATGAAAGGGGCGGGAGGAATACCGTTATCCATGAAATTTAAACTCCAAGGTACGGAATATTTCTTTCAACAGGCCAAGATTGACGAAATTTTTGGTTGTGATCCTGATTCGGTATTTCTGCATGAGAATGTTAACTTGGGGGAATTTTGGGAGGAGATTACTGGTATTTCACTTGATACAAAATTCAATATTAAGGAGTGTAGAGCTACTGCAATTAGGAATCCAGTTATACGTTATATTCATAAGTTTGTTGGTGGTTCTGTGTGCGGGCGGTATGAGTCGAGTAACGTGATTACTTCTGAACTTCATATGTTGTATGCCCTGATGAATGGTATTAAGTTCTCTTTGGGGGCGATGTTGATGGATTCATGGAGTCTGGCTGCTAATACCAACACCCGGACCTTTAGTTGTGGAATGTTAACCCCCATCTTTGAGGATATTGGTGTAGACTTGTCAGGTGCTTCTGCTCCAGCTTTATTCTTGGATTCAAATTCCTTGTTAGCCGGACGATTTGTGGTTCCCGGGCATAGGGGTACGTTCTATAATAAATTTGGGAATTTGGCTATGAAGATGCCCCGACCGGAGTGGACAACAGTGTCGGATCTGTCTGATAGATCCAATTGGTTGCTGGATACCAAGGAGCACAAGGATGTGGTCGGAGTGTTATCTACTGATGGATATTTCAGGAGCCTCCGGCATCTTTCTGAGGCAGAGCATCAATAGTTGCGGGATGCCGGTCCAAGCACTCGAGCTCCTCCGCAGCCTCGGCAGACTACGATGGCAGATTGGCAGCAACAGATGTTTTCGATGTTGCAGCAGACTAATGCCTCTATAGATTCTTTGTCTTCATCTTTGCAGGGTCTTGATACTTCTGTGGCTTCTCGCTTTGACAACCTTGATCGAAGAGTGGATTCTATTCAGGAGGATATCCGTGAGCTTCAGCGCCGAGTTCCCATTCCATACCAATCTGGCCGGGAACGGCAACAGCAGCAGGATAGGGTTGATCAATGACGCACCGTCTACCTTTTTGACAAACTTAGTCTAACTTGACTAAATTTGGGGGGAAGTGCCGGTAGTCGGAGCTCTGGTTCATTCTCTCCTCTATCTCTTTATCTTTACTATGCTTTCTAGAGTGTTAGTTTAGTTTAGTATTGAACAATGAATTTGGATATTCGATTGGGTTGTATAAGGATATTGATTTAACTTTACTTTGGTTTGGATGTTGGATGTGGATTTGGATGATGATTTTAATGGTTTAATATGATGTGTTGATGGAATATTTTGGCGAGCTTGCATGTGTTTAATCCTTTCTATTTGGTTTTGGTATGTGGATGTGTTATGGTTTGGTATGAATGGTGGAGCTTGGGGATATTGCTTTATTTTTGTTGATGATTGGTTTGTGGAAGTCGGTGGAAATGAGAACTTAATTGGCTTGTTTATGCTTAATAGTTTGGTGGTGTTTGTGTTGATTTGTAGTAGGTGACCAATAAGGACTGGAGAGTGGTGATCGTGCCTAGTGATGGGTAACGTTTTCTATCGATCTTCCTACCATTTAGTTTCATTACATTTGTTTTATGGCATGTAGATTGTTGTTAGGGTTGTTGTGTGCTGGTGTGTGTGTGATGAACCCAAATGAGGCTTGAGATTTAATCATGATTTACTTAGTGGAGTTTGATGTTTACCTCAACTAATGATAGGGCGGAATCTGGTTTTCGAAGCATGTTTTAAGTTTAACTTTTGAATTGCCGTGTTTTGTATGTGGTTAATGCATAGGACTTGACAAAAAGCTGTGAGGTTTGAGCCATGATATTGTCATATGTATTTCGATTGTGAGTGGCAAGATTGAGAGTTCGAGATCTAGAACTTGCATTCGTTCTCTATCCATTGGCATGAGTGTGTAACTAGAAAATGATCTTAGGCCATCGATTCGTAGTCCTACCTTTCACACCGGGAGTATAAGGTGGTTGTTATCATAAATTTGCCTTTCATATCTTTGACCCCCGTGATTGATCTTTATTGGTGAATTTTCTTTGATATAATTAGGACCATATTTGGGGGGAAAGAGTGTATGAGGGTGAATACGGTGATGAGAGTTGGGTTGGGAATTGATTGAATTTGTATTGATGGGAATTGTTGAGGCATGAAAGATATGGAATAAAGGATAGGTTGGAATCCTAGAAAAATAAGCACCTACAAAATTTTAGTGCAAGTGTTTGGGAAAAGAGGCACCAACAAAATGAACGAATGATGGTGCATTTGAAAAATGATGAAAAAGAAAAGAAAAGAGAAAAATAAAAAAAAAAGAAAAAGAAAAAAAGGGTGTTGTGAAATGAAAAGCCTCGGGGGGTTTGTAGTGGTTCGAAAAGAACAAGTTTTGGGGTTTTGGAAAATTGAGAAGTTTAGTCACTTTGGCCCAAAACCACCCACCTTTTAGTTAGCCACGTTACAACCCGTGAAAAGACCTTTTTGATTCAAGAAACTAACTCGTTGTAGTATAGTGGTGAGAATGGATGCAAGCCTATGGAAATCAAGCTCGATATCTTGTGATTGTGTGAATCTCATCATCCCTAAAGACGTGAGGGAGTGCTTTCGTTTCTTGTATCCATTTTTGATGAGTGGTTCATGTCCTTAGCATTAACCTTGTTACAAAGTTAGGTGATAATCTCGTTTTACTTGAACATGCTAAGATAACTTTGATGAGCTATGAGGTATTGCATGAGGTAGATTAATGGCTTTACTTTGTTTTGATTGAGGACAATTAAAGGTTCAAGTTTGGGGGATTATGATATGTGCGTAAAATGACCTATTTTTTTATGTGTGAGCGTGCATATTTGCGGCCATTTTACTCTCATATCATATGTTTTTGTTGCTCTTTTGTCGTGTTTTCGTGTTTTTGTGTTTTGAATGTTGTAGGATAGGTTTTGGGCATAAACTAGCATTTTTTGTGGAGTTTTTGGAGGAAAATCGCACGAATTTGGAGTTTGGAGGCGTCGACCGGCCAAGCGGAGCAGGACCGGCCGAGCCAAGCTAGACAGAGAGCTCGACCGATCAAGCGGAGCAGGACCGGCCGAGCTAAGTCGGACAGAGTCCTCGATCGGCCGAGCCAAGCAGGACCGGCCGAGCCAAGCCAACAGAGAAGTGGCTCGGTCGAGCCACTTTGACCGGGCGAGCCAGACCGGATTTTTCCTACAAATTGGCGATTTCCAGCTTCGACCGGGCGAGCCGAACTTCGACCGGGCGATCCGAGGCCCTGTTTGCTCGTCTATAAAAGGGGGAAACTCAGTTATTTGAAGAGCTTTTTGTCACTTTTCATTAGATCTAGTTAGGAGTTCCCCTAGATTCCAATTTCCATCACGATTTCATCTCAATCCTAGAGTATCAAGGAGCTAAATTCATCAATCCTTGGAGGAGAATTGAAGATCCAAGGGGGTAGATCAAGACATACAAATCCAATTGGGGAAGATTCCACTCTCTACTTGTCAATTGTAATGGATGTATTTGATTTCAACTTTGTATTGTTACAATTGAGAGGTACGATGTTCTTATTCAATTTGGATGTTGATTTGAATAAGGATGCATGAAGATTAGGTTTGATAATTGTTTGTTTACTTTCCTTTGAGAGCTTGAATTGCACTAGAACTTGTTCCTTACCTCCTAGGTGTAGGTAATAGCCAACTTAGGAGGTAGTTGACGTCAACGCTGCAGCCAACACACGGGCGGAATCGTCGTAAATAGTGTACATTCATACGATTTAAGTTCCAATCCATGTACGGTGCTAGGTCGTAGGGCAATAATTGACGATCTATTTGGAGTGGTCTAGGGCTTAATAACATGACTGTTTGCAAGTTTTAGCATCATCAACTGTTAGCTCGCCGTGACAAGGGGTTAACGAGTGTAGGGTCGATTGCTCAATCTCTTAGGAATTAAAATGTGTTTACATCAATGATTAACCTAATTGGATTGCATCTACGTTCATTTCAACATCCTATCTACCTAATTTGAGTATTTGCTTGTCTTGGTTAACCGATTTGTGGAGAGAATTGATTGAATGTTGATTGTTGGTTTAATTGATTGTTTGTTATATTATGTTAGCTTAGATTGAAATTGATTGCCTAGTTGATAGAAACTACTCAACGATTCTATTTTGCCTAGCTATAAGACTTTGCTATAGTATCTCGGTATTCTAGCGGGCGAAGGGAAGAAGGAGTTTAATTTGATTGAACTTTTAGCCGCATCAATATACATCTTGAAACAGTTTTTAAGTTTGCGAGTTTTCAAAATTTCTTTCCGGTGAATTTTCGTGCAGTTTCGAACTGGTCATTATTGATAATTTTGAACCAATTACAACAAAGGAAACCCTAAACACTTACTTTTATACATCTAGAAACATGTTTCAACCATAAAAATGAATTTTTGAAACCTTTTTTTAGTTTGCAAATTTTCAAAATTTTGTACCGGTGAATTTTTGTGCACTTTCGAGCTGGTCATTTTTTACAATTTTGAACTAATTACAACAACGAAATCCTTAAACACTTAGTTTTATACATCTAGAAACATGTTTCAACCATAAAAATAAATTTTGAAACATTTTTTTTAGTTTGTGAATTTTCAAAATTTTGTACTGTGAATTTTCGTGCACTTTCGAGCTGCTCATTTTTGACAATTTTGAAATAATTAAAACAAGCTATTATGGGAGAGAATACCTCACTAAAACTCAAAGCTGATTATTCCAAGCTTATTGAAAATTTTCAAATTATTGAAAAGGAGAATTTAGCTTTGAAGAATAAACCTAAGGAGGATTGCATTTGTGCTTACACATCCAGCAATGCAGTTCTAAGTGCCATTGTTAGCCAACAAAGAAAACATTCTAATAAGTCAGGATTAGGTCTTGGTTGTGTTGAAGATGTTGGAAAATCCTCTAAGGAAGTTTTGAGTAGAATGCTGAATTTTATAAGCAGAAAAAGATTTTATTCATTTCTGCTTGAAAAGTCAATGCTAAAAATGTAAGGGAAAGACAATTTCTGAGTCGTCAACTGCTAAGCAGAACGATTGGCGTAAGCAGCATAAGTCTCCTGGATCTCAGCAGAGTACCCAGAGAATGCCATTTAAGCATGCTTCTGCTGGATCTCAGTAGAGTACCCAGAGGATGTCTGCTAGGCCACACTCAGCAATGTCTAGGATGAATACTGAGCATTGTGAATCCAATGCGAGGATAGCAAATCCTACCTTCAATAGGGGCAAGCAGGTTACATACCATGAAGTAAGACCAAAGTACCCTAAGTTCACACCACATAGGAGGAACACCTATGTGAAGCCCGAGTCCAACCATTTTCCTTTCCAAAAGACTAGGAAGGCTAAGCACACTACTCCACCTCGTTTGAATAATTTAAAATTTGCTTATCCAACCAAGGTCGAGAAGGTTGCTAAGAGTGATGTCTAGAAGAAAATCATGAAGATCACCAAGATGTGGGTTCCAAAAGGGACCATGATCCACGCTAATCCTGCAGGACCCAATGCTTAGCGGGTACCTAAACAAAATTACTGATTTTTGCAGGAATAGGGTCCAAGAGCTAAGACATCAGGCATGTCAAATGAATGGATCCTAGATAGTGGCTGCTCAGGGCACATGACGGGGCGAGAAGAGGTATTCTCAGAACTTCAAAGAATTTATGGCCCCACAGTCTTGTTCGGTGTAATAGCAAAGAACGAGTGAGATGAGGATGCATCGAGCAAGATAGAATGAGAATCATCAACGTTGCTCTCGTCTCCAACCTCAAATACCATGTACTGATCATCAGCCATCTATGAAAAATGTGTACAACGTGTATTTTATTAACACTGGTTGTGAGATTGTTGACAATGTTACAAGTGAAGTGAAGCTAAGAGGCATCCGCAAAGATGGCCTATACACTGTTGATTGGCAAAGTGACCAACAACATTCATGCTTCGTAGCATTCAACAAGGAAGAGACTAACTGGCTATGGCACAAGAGGTAAACCCATCTGAACTTTAAAACCATTAACTACCTAGCCAAGCATAAACTTGTTGTAGGATTGCCTGAGGCGACCTTCAGAAAGGAAGGCGTACGCAAAGCTTGCCAGCAAGGGAAGTAGACGAAGGCATCCTTCAAGATAAACCCGGAGAAGGCCACTTCTGAAAGAATCCTTGAGCTATTGCACAGGGATCTATTTGGCCCAGTCACTCCAGCCACTGTAAGTAAAAAGGTTTACACTCTTGTGGTTTTTGATGATTTTTCCAGGTATACGTGGGTCAGACTCCTAAGGACCAAGGATGAAGTAAAGCTCATCCTTCCAGAGCTGATCCTCAAGGAGCAGAATAACAAAGAGGTCACCGTTAAGAGGATAAGATTGGATAACGGGACTAAATTTTGCAATGGCATTCTTATGGATTTTTGCACTGAAGCTGGAATCGGGCATGAGAAATCCACTGCTAGGACTCCCGAGCAGAATGGTCTAGCAAAGAGAAGGAACAGGACCTTGAAAGAAGCAGTGCGGTCGATGCTAGCCGACTCTGGGATGAGTGGAAAGTATTGGGGCGAAGCAATTATGACTGCCTGCTACACTCAAAATAGGAGTGTAATCAATGGACGATTCAACAAAACTCGTTATGAAGTGTATAATGGTCGTAAGCCTTCTCTGACTCATCTTTGTGCTTTTTGTTCGACATGTTATATTCAGAACAATGGGAAGTCAAAGCTTAACACTTTTTCGCCTAAGTCTGATGAAGGTGCGTTCCTTAGATATGGACATCCTTCTCACAAAGGCTATAGAGTATTAAACAAGACGAATCAAGTTGTGGAATAACATGCAATGTTATTTTTGATGAGTCTACTTTAGTGCGCATGATTATCAGAGAGAAAAAGGATAACAATCATGAGGCTAATGATGTCCATGGTCAATCTATCTTGAATTCTTTCTAAAATATGCAGATTGATCCGACTAAGTCGATGAATGATTGTAATCCAACTCAGCACATTCAGCAGATGACCAAAATGCTGAACCGGCGGATGATGCTAATGATCACGTTGAGGCCACCAATCCAATTTATCTCACTGATAATTTGGAGATTCTGGGATCGATCGATGAAGAAGATCAAGAAATACCCAATCAAGGACGAGTTGCTGAAGGAAGATTGGGCGTTGCTGAGGAGATTGCCAAGGAAGATGCTGAGATCCCAACTGCTGAGATGCAGAATACTGAGATTCCAAATGCTGAGATTCCTGATGCTGAGATGCCGAATGCTGAGGTACCAAATGCTGAACCTCAGGTGATTGATGAGGAGAATGTTCTCGCAGAGAACAATTCAACAGGCGATGCTAGCAATTGAACCCCAGCACCCAACAATCCAAGACCGAGATGGCTACGTGATCACCCCCTAGATGTTGTCATTGATGACATCAATGATCTAATAAGGACATGATAAGGTAATGCGATGCTAGCATATTACATTTTGCATGAAGAGCCTACGAAGATTGAAGATGCTCTACAATCTCTAGATTGGGTGAATGCTATGCAGGAGGAGCTAGCAGAATTCACGTGCAATCATGTATGGGATCTTGTAGACAGACCCGAGCATCAAAGCGTTATTGGAACAAAGTGGGTTTTCAAGAACAAGAAGAATGAATCAGGGACGGTCATCCGATATAAAGCGCGTCTAGTAGCCAAAGGATACAGACAATCCGAGGGAATTGATTATGATGAAACGTTTGCTCCAAGAGCCATACTGGAGGCAATAAGGTTGTTTCTCGCATATGCTGCCCATAATGAGTTTTCAGTCCTGCAGATGGACGTGAAAAGTGTCTTTCTTAATGGTGAGCTCAAAGAAGAAGTGTATGTTGAGCAACAATCGGGCTTCGAACAAGGCAATCAAGTTTATATCCTCAGGAAAGCCTTATATGGTTTGAAGTAGGCACCAAGGGCATGGTATGGAACTTTGTCAAAGTTCCTGCTGGACAATGGCTTCAAGAAAGGAAAGATCGATCATACTCTCTTTCCCATCAAGGAGGAAGGAAGTGTTGGGATTGTATACTAAAAGCATTTATGATTAAGTGTGTTCGTTTGATAAACTGGTCTTCATAAATGTATTAAATCTACATAGTCGCTATCTGATATACAAACATACGATACGAACTATAATATTCTATTATCTCGCTTATAATGATGATCATATGGTGTGTAGGAGATCACAGAGGATCATATGAATCGTTTGACCTAGCGAGATATAAACAGTATCACGGCTGAGACAGTCCCTGGATAGGCTGTAGGTTTAGGCTGCAACACATCAGTTTATAAGTGAGCTTATCCTAGCTACTTGATGTGTCCGTACATCTTTATTTATTGATGGAATCAATAGTTAGATGTGCCATTCTAATTGACATATGAATGAGCCAGATCTATAGGTACTTGTTATGATCTTAAACCTAATGAAAGGCTAAGGGGCATACATAAGTTGACCATACTTTGACTTGCTAGGGTGGCGAGTCTTTCATATACTCTTATATCTGCATCTTGGGTGTGGCGGTTTGTGTGTGGCTTACTTAGACTGGACATGTAGGTAATCATATCCGCTTTAGGATGGGGACATTCCCTGAGGAGCTCACAAGGTTCATTATGCTAAACCCTACAGGTTGAATTATTTAATTCAGGCATAAGTGAAAAGAGTGAGTGGTACTACTCAGGAAATAAGAGATTAATTAATTATGGCTAATTGTCATAAGCCAAATTAATTAATAAATGTCTGGAACCTTAAATATGTTGATCATTCAAGTTTAATGCAACCCGTTCCAAATTACATGGTAATAAAGGGGTGAGTCAGCATTGTTACCGCGGTGAAGGTTAAAATAATGTTTAATTCATTAATTATGTTATGGGTTGGACATGGAATTATTTAATAAAGAGGGCCCACTTTATTATTTGCATTTGGTCCCTGGTCTGGCCCACAATCTGCCCAGAGCCCATTATGGTTAGGGTTTTGTAAACCCTAGCACTATAAAAGCCCCCTCTCTATCAGATCTACACACAACTTTGTGAGAAGAGAGAGAGGGGCGACGACTGTTTCATTGGGAGGAATTGATCGATTCCTCCGGATCTTTGATTCAACTCGGTAGCGTTTCCTCACCAGATTTTTGAGGAGCAAGGGAACAGATCAAAAGATCAGATCTGTTGGAATGCAACAGCTTAGATCGATCCCACATCCAGATCTACTTCTCCATTGTCTCTGTCATCGATCTAGATCTGTAGATCAATTGCTGGAGTTCAGGTATTTCGTAGATCCATCCATTTGCAATTAATTTTGTAGGAGCATGCTTTGGTTAGCCTGATTTATTTGATTAAAATTTATTTTAGATATCCTAAGAACGATCCGTGGCAAGTTAATTAAAATGACAACTCACGTTGTCTATTGTAGACTCAAATCCTACAATTGGTATCAGAGCCAGGTTCTAGTTCTTAGGTTCTATCGTGGATAAATTGAAATTAAATAAATATGCATGTTCATGGATGGATTTAAATTTTCGTGGATGTTTTTGTTCTCGTGGCCTTATCATTTTTAGATCTATTTTTCACCACAAGAAAATCCGTGGTTAGATTTAATATGGAAAATCATGTAATAGATCTATTTTTTTGTATTTTCTATTTTTTAAAATCTGTAAAAAATCTGAGATCCGGAAGTCAGAAGAGACGAAGAACATTCATCAGATCCGACAATAGTTCAGATTCAGCCAAGCAGCAGGCCGCGGCGGGAGCGACGGGTGGCGACGGCGTGGCAGAATTTGGTTCTGCTGTGCGGCTGGGCCGCGCCCTCTCTCCCTCATGCTGCTATAGTCTCCAGTGGACTGCAGCAACTCTAGTGACGGCACTAGAGGCGGTGGACAAAGATGGCAGCAGCTAGGGTTCCGTCGCAAGTCACCTCTGCCCGCGTCTTCTCTGTTCGACGAGGAAGACAACATGTGCAGCGCAGCAAGGCTGCGGGTTCGGATGGTTCGCGAGCGCCTGCCGCGTGCGTCTGCTCTGGTGACGGCTGCTGCAGTGACGGCCAGTGGTGGTGGTCTTCTGCAGCAGATGTGGTCGACAGCGAGGCAAGGGTGGTCGCGGGCAAAGGTAGGGCAGAGCGCGTCTGCGTGCGCCGGTTATCAAGTAGCAAGTTTGCTGCCTTGCGTGATGCCCGACGGTACCATGTGATATGTGCATAAAATGACCTATTTTTCGATGTGTGAACTTGCATGTTTGTGTCCATTTTACTCCCATATCATATGTTTTTGTTGTTCTTAGGTTGTGTTTTCAAGTTTTTGTGTTTGGAATGGTGTAGGATGTGTTTTGAGTATAAAACAACACTTTTGGATGAGTTTTGAATGGAAATCGCCCGAGCTAGGAGTCAAAGGGAAGCAGGATCGACCGAGCGGAGCAGAAAGGGTGCTGGAGCAATTCAGAGACTTTGCTCGGCCGAGCTAAACTTGGCTCGGTCGAGCCAAGCTATTCAGAGAGGTGGCTCGGTCGAGCCACCCTTGGCTCGGCCGAGCCAAAGCACAGTTTTGGTGGTTTTTAGTTCTGGGCTCGCCCGGGCGAGCCAACCTTGGCTCGGGCGATTCGAGGCCCTGTTTATTCATTATAAAAGGGGGAAAATGGTTATTTTGACAACTTTGAATAATTTTAGTTAACTTCTACCTTAATTCTCTCTACAATTCCATTTCCATCTCTTCCAAAACCTATCAAGGAGCTAAATCACCA
>JAPKLW010006480.1:0-17290 GCA_026898455.1 Plectranthus barbatus | reverse complement strand
TTTCTCCAACCTTATTCATACAATTCCACTCAAATAAATTCAATGTTTCTCAATAATTAGAAAATTCCCCTTTCACTAAATCCGAACACTATTACAAGGTTGAAAATTAACACGGGTGTTACATTTTGATTGAGAAATTAATCCATGAACTAAAAATAACGAAAATTTGAGTGGAAGTCGATTAAAAATGTTGAATAATTGAATTATCCAACTTTCCGAATTACTAAAATAATTAATAAAACCACGACTCCAATATATCAATTAATTAAATTGTATATCATAATTTTCTTAAAAATATTTATTATTTAATTTGATATTATAATATATCTTTTTTATTTAAATCTCAATCCAATAACTTCTTAATTATTTATTGTTATATAATACATCGTGATGATAGCTCATACTATTGAGATGTTATACATAATATCAAACTATCGTATAAAATGATATATTAATTCATAATATGCACATAAATAATTCATTATGTTATAAAATAAAAGAATAATACATAACATTGAGAGATAATACATGATATTATATTTATTGTACAAAATAAGATAATTAACATAATATTGAGATTTAAATAATGTCACAATATAATTGATGAGACAATTTATCCATGAATGCACATATAAGTGTTTGAAATATTTACTACTTAAGTGGCTAATTTTCAAGCTTGATTTATGTATCAAAGTTTTAATTTATATAGACTATAAATGAACTACTTATTGTAATACAATATAATATTAGTATTTTACTCGTGCATTACACCTATTTATTATATTTAATTAATGTTAAAAATTATAACTATAACAAATTTATTTATGATTTTAGACTTTTAGTAAGTTAATGTATGCCATTATAAATATAATAGATATATTAAACAATACACGTTTTTCAACCTGATTTACATACATTTTATATTTTTTAACTATTTTAATTTAATTTAGTATAGATTTGTAGAACTCAAATTTATTTATTTATTTTAAACATGACTTTTTAATAATTGTAAGACGTGAATAACATAATATTGTTAATTGTATGCGTAAATCACCCACAGGGTTGATGAGATTTTGTAAAATTTAATGTTATAAACTAAAAATAAAATGTAAATTTTCCTCTATTTTTCTCAAGTGATAAACCTAATTTTAGCTGGAGTAATAGGTCTAGAATCATAATAAAGAGCCAAGTGTCTACTATAAGCTCGTATTTCCACTTATTTGTTGAATTATTTTATTTTTAATTTTATGCATTTCTAGTAGTTTATGACTAATAATTGAGCGTGAATCTATATATTATATTAAAAGAGTTTCGGGTCAATTCCCTCCAAAATTCTCGAAAAACGCAAATATTATTCATAAATTTATTTAATATATATAAATAAAATATATTATTGTAGCAATAGAAATTTAAAGAGAGATTAGGGCAAACTTGAATATACTTCACTTTTTCCAATACGAATTAATTCAATAAACAATTATTATTATTACAAGTTACGAGTAATAGAGTTATTGGTACAAAATTAAGCACATTATCTTATAAAATAGGTTCAATGAAGTGGTCTGGGTATTTGAAAAACTGAAAATTCAATTTATGTTAGTAATAAATAATTACTAGAATCTTCATATTCATTCACATTTTCTTATGACATTTCCGATTTCTATATATTTTTTAATTTATTTATTGTTGCTATTTAGTTAGATATCATTCTTTATATTTAGAATTCAACTGCTATAATATATAAAAAAAATGCCAAAATTTTGCTCCAGGACAATAGTGACAAATGTATAGCTATTACTTTAATAGTTTAATGATATAAACTTCAATAGTGACAATGTTGATTAATCCCATTACACTAAGAAAATGAAATTAACTTCAAAGATATTCTCATTTCTTTTGCAAATTTATTTATTAATGTAGCTTTTATATGCTCAGTCAATCGATAAAGCATAATATTTAAGTTTGATATATTTTTAATATAAATAACTACAATATAAATTAAATAATTTTTCACACATTGTTCGGATATAAATACGAGGGTTCAAAAAACTTAAAAGTTCGTAAGATTAACCAAGTTATTTATTTAAAATTTTTGGATCAATTAGTTTTTTATTAATTATATATTGATATTATAAAATAACATATTAAATATTTATATTTTATTCATACAACGCACGGGTGTTAACACAGTTCTGATCAAATCTCTTCAAAGAAAACTGTGCATATTAAAGCTCTAATACATGCAAAATATATTTATCGAGTTTCCTTTGAATTTTTTATATTGGTATAAAGTTTATTTATTCTAATATATTAATAATTTTTAATCATAAAATAAGTATTTATTTAATATTCAATAACAATCATATATAGTACAATAATAATATAATTATTATAATATTTTAAAATAATAATAATAATAATATTACGACAATTTTGATTAATATGATCATTATTAAAAATAGTGGAGAATTTAAAATAATACTAGAATAAATAAAAAATAATTATAAAATAACACAAGATTAAAAAAAATAAGAAATAAATATTTGTTATTGAGATTTGTGATTGATAAATAAGAATGAAATCCATCATTTTGAAATGTTTTGTGATTTTATAATACTAGATTTGCACCTGCATGATGTGCGAATTAAATATATGTCTTATTCTATAATAATAAGATATAATTTTCAAAAAAATTATATTCTTACAAATTAGGTATCGTTCTTATTCATACATTCTCATGTCCTTCAACCAAACGTTGTATTTCAAAATCATTCAATTCTCTCATTCCGACATCCACTAACTAAACGTAGTCTTAATATATTTTTAAAATCTATATATAAATCATGTTCGTGCAACGCACGGGTGTATTTCTAGTGTGTTTCAGTAGGTATTACACTTGGGGTGCTCGATTTTGCAGGAAAATAGTCCAAGCTTGACTCGGCTCGATCAAGCTCGATATATTTAAAATTTTAATAAAATTTTTAAATTATATATTATTAAGTAATCAATTTAAGAATAAAAGTTTAAAATATATTAAGCTCGATAAGACCCGTAAGCCTAGTTCGAATCTAAGCTCGACTTTGGCTCAATCAAAGTTCAAGCTCAATAAGGCTCGAAAGCCTATCGAATCGAGTATCATGAAGCTCGAACTCAACAATTACTCAAGTAGCTCGAACTCGAGCTCGACTCAATTAATATTTAATTGATTTCAAATTTTTTCGAGTCAATCCCAAATTGCTCGTGAGCCGGCATAACTCATGCTCAACCTTAATTCTATATTAGATATACTGTGTTATATTAAATTATTATTTTATATGTTATTGTTTAATTTGGTGTGATTCTATAAATATGTGTAACATTCATTGTATAATTAAATATTATTTTATTTTATTTTCTAATATAATATAATGTGATATTATAAGTTATAATTTTATTTTATAGCAATATATTATTTTATATTTTATTATAATATTTTACAAAAACTTCATTAATAATTATTTGAAATATATTTTATATTTATATTTATATATTGTAAATGCTAAGTCTTTAATTTCGTGTTTGTATTATATTTTAATTCCATTTCATTGTAAAGCTTACGCTAATAAAATGAATTCACTACATGAATGTTTCCTATTCTCAAGACTATTAAATATTTTAGAATTTTACCAACAAATTTATATTTTTAAAATATAGAGTGATGATATATATATAGAGTAGTGATAATATGAGAATAGTTTTTAGTATGAGAAGTGAGAATAAATCTCAGCCTTTGATTTTGTGATTTCAACGCTCATGATCTATTTCACTCCGTGTGCAGTTTTCCTCGATTATCCTGCAGTTTTGCAAAATTAAGGTTATTTTTGTAATTTTAGCTTTTTTTTAAAATCTAAAATAGTATCTCATCAGATTTTTTATTCCTTTCTTCGCGCGATTTGATTTCTTCTTCCTTCTTTGTTCGATTTGATTTATATTTCTTCTCTCGATCAGATTTTTTTCTTTGTTTCTGGATTTTGCATTCGTGTTCGGTCTCGACTTTGTTAATTGTGCATGAATATAGTTTAATTTTTTTTATTCAGATCGACATTCATTTTTACTATTATATTGTGCATCTTTAGTGTTAACTTTGTGCATTTTTATATCTTACAGGTTCATTTATCCAAAGTGTGTTGATGAAATTAATCATTTTAAGGGCAGAGTTTTTAGAATTGTTGATGTTGGTATTGAGTTTTATAGAGACTACGTTCGTGTTGCTGCTTTGAAGAAGATGTTTAATTTCTTTTAATTCGTATTTATGTACAAATGAAGTAAATCGGGCTAAAAATGAAGTAAATCAAGCTAAAAATGAAGTAAATTGGGCTAAAAATGAAGTAAATAAGGCTAAAAATGAAGTAAATCGGGCTTTGTGCAGTAAAAATGAAGTAAAATGAAGTAAAAATGAGTATTTTTTATTGAGATCGATGTTCATTTTTACTATTATATTGTGCATCTTTAATGTTAACTTTGTGCATTTTTGTATCTTACAGGTTCATTTATTCCAAAGTGTGTTGATGAGATGAAGCATTTTAAAGGCAGAGTTTTTAGAACTGTTGATGTTGGTATTGAGTTTTATAAAGACTACGCTTGTGTTGATACTTTGAAGAAGAAGATGTTTAATTTTTTTTAATTCGTATTTATGTAAAATAAAGTAAATCGGGCTAAAAGTGATGTAAATCGGGCTAAAAATAAAGTAAATCGGGCTTAAAATGCATATTGTTGTTTGTGTTTGAGTATTTTTACAGTTTTAGCCTTTAAAGGCTAAAACTGCAGGATATTGGGGCAAAAATGCCGCGTTTTTCAATTTGCTGAGAATGAATCCTGTTCGTCGATTTGATGAGATGGACGCGCGAGATCTATTCTTATTTCTCATAGTAACTCCTATTCTCACCTGATCACTACCATATATATATAAATATATAGAAAAATACATAACAATTTATTAAAGTTAAAATAGTTGTTTAATTATTATTTAGTGATATTTGATGAATGGTATTGGAAATATAAATTGTAATAAGTGCAGAGAGATAAGATTTCCAGCTTTTAATAAATCTCTACAATTTATAAATTAAAAATAAAAGGGTATTCAAGTAAAATAATAAAAATCTCTAAACAGTTTTCATATAATAATAATAAATTTCATACCAAAATGACATTATTATCTATATCTGTTGACCAGAATATGGCCAAAGAGCATTTTCCTTTTAATATTTAATTTTCAAGATTTTTAGAGGGATTTTGAACTCATATATAAATATTCCTTAAAACAAAACTAAAATAAATACTCCATCCGTCCTGGTTTATTTGGTCTTTTACTTTTCGGCACGGAAATTAAGAGTTGTAAGTATAGAATGAGTTAGTGAAATGAATATTTTATTGTTGAGTGTGAAAAGGTTGTCATTTTTGGAAATAGACCAATTTAGTTGGGACACCCGATTTGGTAAGAGGGTTTATTATGGTGGGACGAAGGGAGTACTAATACAATTTATAAAGAGCATGTAACCTATTTTCTTGTTCTATATTATATTTATCAGCAACCAGACAACCACCCAACTACTCAACTATTTTAATATTTAATTAATTTCTCTCTCATCCACATCACCCAACTCAACCACAACATTTTTGGCAAAGTTTATCAACAACCAGACAACCACACCATTTTATATAATTCTTTTATTTGGTTTTACTTTTAAAATAAAAAATAACTTGTAATTAAATTAGAAAAATAAATAACTTATAGAGTGACTACTAAAATAAAAAGAATATTAGAACATTAAAGGGAAAATATTATGCAAAAGATGATATTTGATAATATAACTAAGTGTATATTTACACACACACACACATATATATATATATATATATTCAAAATTAAAAAATAAATATATCAATATTAGTCTCTATTTGTAGAGAATAAAAAATTATGAATTTTGATATATAACTTATTTATTTTTATTTTATTATTTAAAATATACATCAATTTGAATATTATTTTTGTGCAAAATTAATTGACTAATAAAATGAAGACAAATGTCACCAAATTATTAGTCTATCATTAAAGAATTAATAAAAATAATAGTGAGACCCATAGACCTTTGGAAGTTGGAATGGTCCCTATCGACCTTTGGTTTAGGAGAGAGATACCACAAGATTCGTGGTCATTGTTATTTATGGTGTTAGGAGTATCAATACTATTCTCACTTTAAATACAGTGCTAATAATTAATAAACTACAAAAACTTGAGAATTTCAAGTAACAGAATATTTAAGATTTCACTGCCTTCTGGTCCATCTCCCCCTTTCTACTTCAGCAACACGAAACAACATATAAATCATAGCTAATCCGCCGCACTGCATTTTGCCTAACAGTTTAACGTCGTCCAACGGTCCTTACATTGAGACTTACAAAATTTCAGCATTGATGAACTTTAACGAAAGACAAAGGATCTCTGGCGCAACCCTATTGTGATCCCATTTCTTTTCTTGCTCTTCTACCTCACTGTCTCAAGATGTATTTGCCCTTGTCACTTGTTTTTTGAGTTACAAAATAGTGATTTTTGAAATGAGCTGCTATCTGTTTGCTTACACCCATAAAAATAAGCATGAAAAATGGCTATGATGGAGATCACTTGGGCTGTAGTTACTGTGATAAATGAAATGAAGGAGTTGGTGATGCAGGTGACTCGAGGATGAGAGAAGATTTAGAGGAGCTGCAATTGAAATATAGATGAAAGCAAAAAAATTCTAATATTTAACTTGTGAAGCTATTGTGTATTTATGGAAGAAGAATGAGGAAGATTAGTTACATTTTGAATTTCAAATTGAACTTCCTATATTGTAAAAAGGTCCAGTAGTCACGTGTTCCAAGAAAAAATGATTCAATTTTTGTTGTTTTCGAGAAGTTTAAATATACTATCTTTGTCCTAATTTAATAGTCTTACTTTTCTTTTTTGTTTATCCCATTTATTAATCGCATTTCCTAAAATAACAAATTTTTTCACACTCATCAATAAAATATTAATTTCATCACACTCACAAACATTGGTTATTGGGTCATTTCAAAATGAGACTATTAATTTGGAACGGAGGGAGTATAATTTAAATACTACAACAAAATGAACAAAATTTTCTGAACATATGCAGAAACCTGCCTTTTTCAAAATCTCGAAAAAATCAAATAAAAAAATAATAAATCTTGATTTGACATTTTTAGCTGGGAAATTGACGGTTTTACTTTAATATAGTACTCCCTCCGTCCCGCTAGAATAGGCCCACTTACCGAATTTGGCGTCCCAATTAAATTGGCCTCTTTCCAAAAATGGCAACTTTTTCACACACAACAATAAAATATTCATTCCACTAACTCATTCTACACTCACAACTCTTAATTTCCGTGCCGAAAAGAAAGGGGCCTATTAAAATGGGACGGAGGGAGTATATAACTAGAAATACACTCGTGCGTTGCACGAACATATTTTATATAGAGAGTTTAAAAATATATTAAGGGTATGATTTCAAAACACACCGTTTGATTTGAAGGACATAAGAATGTATAATGAGAATGATACCCAAATATTATGAAATCACAAAACCCTCCAAGATGTTGGGTTTCATTTTCATTTATGATTGGCAAATTTCAATAAAAAAATTATTTATTTTTTATGTTTTTAATCTCATGTTATTTTTTATTTATTTTATTATTATTTTAAATCCTCCACTGTTTTTATAATGATTATATTAATCAAAATTATTGTGATAGTATTATTATTATTTTAAAATATTATAATAATTATATTATTATAATATTAAATATTATTGTTATGAAACATTAAATAAAAACTTATTTTATGATTAAAAATATTAATATATTAGAGTAAATAAACTTTATGCTAATACAAAAAATTGTAATGGAAACTCAATAAATATATTTGGGCATGTTAGTTTTAATGTGCACGGTCTTTTAGAATTTTAAAAGAATTTGACTGGAACTATTTTAATATATTATATAGATTTTCACAATCATATTTGAGATATTAAAATATGATATTCAATTTAATTTATCCAATCATCTATATTTAATATAGAAACTATATGCATTGGCAAAGTCTCATATGTTATTGTGAGACGAATTTCGTGATGTATATAATTTATTGAAATGATGTATTTTTTCATTGTCAATGATGTATTTCTTTATTACAAATAATGTAATCTTTTACAAAGAAGAAAAAATAATATAATAAAAAATAAAATGATGTATTTAATGTTGAAATGATGTATTAAGGTACAACTCATATGCATTTTAATAAATTAAAGAAATTATAATTGATAAAAGTAAGGAAAAAGTAACATAAGTATATGTGAGTTTCAAAGTTTTTTCTAAAGTCAAAATACATTCTTAAATCATCTATAATCTTTTTTTTTACGCAAAAAGCATGTATAATCTTTAACCAGATCTTCCTAAAAAAACAAATTAAAATTGGTCTATATATGATAACAAATTAAAACAAATTATATTTGTTTTGGAAGTATGAAACACGTAATATTTAGAGGGAAATTCTGAAATAGCAAAAATTATAAAGCAAAACCAATGTATAGCAACTCTTATGAAAAACTCCACAAAATAGCAAAAGTGTACTTTTTTATGTTAAAATGTCTTAATCACAACATCACTTCTCTTGATTCCTGTGAAATCAATAACCGATTAATTGTTTATGTTTTTTTTTACACAACACAATTTTTTATTTATTTTAAGAGAAGTGCAAATAATTAAATATAATATTTGTTGTTCAATATTTAAAATTCGGCTGGAAATGCACATACAGTTGGAACTCGAATAAATCCGGCTGGAAATCGGGTTTAAATATATTAAATCATATTCTGCAAAATCGGAAAAAATATATTTAATAAATCCTTGGATTGATTAAATATAATAATCCGGCTGGAAGTGAAAATGAAATTCGGCTGGAAATGTGTCAACCAGCTGGAAGTCGAATAAAATCCGAATGGAAATCGAATTTAAAATATATTAAAAAGAAAAAAAATAAATCTGATTCTAATGCTATTATATTCAAAATATCATTTAATGTTCATTTAAAAATTAATCATGAGAAGAAAACAAAGCAAAAAAGCGAACAAAAATTGTCCACCTAATCTGCGTTATGGATTGCATTTACTATATATTATTAATATTATTTAGTAAAATATTAGATATTTATTTATTTTATTTCTTTATTATACTTACTATTATACTTTATTTTATTTATCATTTTAACCAATTAATATAAGATATATGAATACTCTTATTATCTAAAAATAGTTCATATAATTTTAATCATAAATATCAAATATTTTTTTTTTTTGAAATGAAATATATCAAATTCAGATTTAATTCAAATAATTTTTTTTGAAAATGGGCTGGAAGATAAACAATCCAGCTGGAAGTCGATTAATTGAGCTGGAACTTGAAAAATCCGGATGGAAGTCGGATTTAAAATAAATTAAATCCAAATTTAATTCAAATAATTTTTTTAGAAAAATTGGGCTGGAAGTTTAACAATCCAGCTGGAAGTCAATTAATTGAGCTGGAACTCGAAAAATTCGGATGGAAGTCGGATTTAAAATATATTTAATTAAAATAATTTTTTTTTAAAATTGGGCTGGAAGTTGAACAATCCAGCTGGAAGTCGATTAATTGAGCTGGAACTCGAAAAATCCGGATGGAAGTCGGATTTAAAATATATTAAATTCAAATAAATTTTTTTTTTTGAAATTGGGCTGGAAGTTGAACAATCTAGCTGGAAGTCGATTAATTGAGTTGGAACTCGAAAAATCCGGATGGAAGTCGGATTTAAAATATAATAAATCCACATTTAATTCGAATAATATTTATTGAAATTGGGATGTAAGTTCAACAATCTAGCTGGAATTCGGTCAATTGAGATGGAATTCGAACAATCTAGCTGGAACTCGGGTTTTGTTTAATAAAATAATCAAATAGTTGGACTTTTTGCACAAATCGATAAAAATAATTGGGAGATTGAGACATTATTGACAGAGAAAATACACTTTTGCTATTTTGTAGAGTTTTTCATAAGGGGTGTTATTTTTTAAATGTGTTTTATAACTTTTGCTATTTAAAATTATTCCCTCTAATATTTATGTATATTTATGTTACAAACCAATCCTTCGTGGACTATATAGTCCCGAATTGTTAGATGATTTAGACTTTTCTAAATGAAAGTTAAACTAATAATGCTAAATTATGATTTTTCTAATTAGACAATATTAATAATTAAAAATTAAGTATTTAGATTTCAAAAAATAAATATATTTCAATCAACATCTTTTAAAAACCCCATATATATTGTAGCAAATTACGTTAAACCTAAAATTCTAATTACCCATAAATAAATAAATGAATACATATATAATTTAAAAAATAGTTTTTTTAAAAAAGTATTATAATATGTTAAAATTACAAATGAGTTCAATCGAAGATATTCAATTAGATTTTATTTTAAATTAAAGACTCAATACTGTGGATTGTTACTTCTATTTAGTTAAATTAGAGTTTTAATTATTTAAAGATATGTAATATGGGGGTGCATTCTAGGCTGAATTCATCTTCCTGAATAAACTATGAACTTTCATTGTTGTGTGTGTAATTGATCATTATTGTATGTACGATATCTCATTATAGTATCATATACACTACAATGATCAATTACACACACAACAATGAAGTATCATAATTAAGTACTATAATGAACTATCATATAAACTACAATGATCAATTATACACAAAACAATAAAAAGTTCATTCAGGACATTTAGTTCGGATTTGAACACAACTCTATGTAATATGAGTATTAAATAATACTCCCTTCGTCCTGGTTTATATTGATCAGACACAATAACCAATATTTGTGAGTATAGTAAAATTAATAATTTGCTGATGAGTGAAAATTTAACTTTTATTTTGGAAAATGAAATTAATTTAACTGGATAGATAAAAATGAAAAATCAACTAATCTGACAAAATGAAGTGAGTAATATTATTGATTATAGCAGTTTTTTTTAAAAAATTTGAATTATTGAAAATTGTAATGTAAAATTATTGAAATGGTTGATAGGCTTGCTTTCATTAATTGATTTGATAGATTTTTTTTTTTAAATGTGGAGAACATAACTTTTGTGAAATCTTTGCATGAAAATGAGTTTTTAGCGGTAATGTTCTCGCCCTAGCTACAGTAATTGACTTCTCACAATTAGTATATATATAGATAGATATAGAATATAGATATGTAACGCCCCCATTTTTACCAACCCAATTTTGAGGCACATTACAATCGTAGTTACCTAACTCTCAAATGATTTGCAGACAAAACAACGGAAGAACTTAACCTTTGAAAAGACAACTTCTAAAAATTTACATTTAACCTTCAAAACAAGTATTTCAAAATAAAACAAGGATAGTTTAAATATTTAGATTTTCAACCTGCTCCTGCTGTCGAGCTAACCTCCGTGTCGATCGACACTCAGCCCGTCGATCGACACGGGTCGTCTCCTCCAAGCTCTCGCGCGAGCTGCACCTGCAACCTCCAGAACACCTCCGATCTAACATGCAAACACATATACGAGGTCCTAGACTCGAGGGGAACACGGAAACATGCTTGAAAGCTCTAAAAATGGTGGAAAAATGAGGAGGTCGTAGCTCACCGGAATTCTCTCTCTCTCTCTATGGCGGTGACTGAGTTTTCCGGCGTCCAACTTCGACTTGCAGGGCACCAAAATGTTCACTAGGAAGTAGGAAACATGAAAACATGAGTTTTGAATCTAATTAATCGCGATCAAACAAGTTCTAAAATTTAGTTTTCGAAGCAGGTTCGAAGCCGACGACCTACCTTTCTCGGCTTGTAACTCTCTCGTTACTTCACCTCTCGGGGCGTACAATAGCTTCTCGGAATCCCTGAAGAATAAGGAAGATAATGGTTGTATTCCCGAGTCCTATCTTGGCCTGAGCTGGCCGAAAAATTGGAAAACAGGGGCGGTGCTGAAAGTGGCGGTGAAAACTGGCGATGATGTTTCTTTGCTCGTATCTCCTTTAATACTCAACGTTACGGGGCGTGTGAGTACTTCCTGGAATCCTTGAAGAACGAGGAATACGATGGTTGTGGTGGTGTGGCCGGAGATGGCCGTATCTGGCGGGAAAGGTAGCAGCTGGGGTGGGGTGCTAGAAATGGGTTTGGGAGTGGGGTGACTTCTCTCTTCCGTATCTCCTTCGATACTCGACCTCACGATGTGTGCCTTAGATTCTCGGAAACCTTGGAGAACAGGCTTCACAATGGTGGTGATGGCTTGGCCGAATCTGGCCGGTATCTGGCCGGAAAGAGCTCTGCTGGGAGGGGTTTTGGGTGTGGGGGTTATGGTAGTGAGAGAGAGTGAGTTTGAGTGAAGTGTGGAATAAGTCTCCTTTTTTTTCCTTTTTGTTTAATTCTAAAAATGAATAACTCCAATAATTGAGGTGAGGTGTCATTTCCACACCATGCAAACTTCTTAGAAATTCCAATTTAAATCCCTCTTCTTTCTAAATCTGCAAAATGTATTTCCTTCCAAATAACTCCAATATTTCCATTTACAATTTCCAATTAATCCCATGATAAATCTAAAAAATTATTATCTTACTTCACAGGTCTCCGAAAATTATTCCAATTATTTCATTCTCATCCGTATAATATTTCGAACATATCTTTAGCTCGAATTAGGTAATCGACTTCTCGAACTCAAATTGGAAAATATTGTACACAAATGAAAAAGAAATTATTTTATTAAAATAATTAAGCCATTAATTAGCTTAATTAAATTCGGGGTATTACATCCTCTCCACCTTACAAAAATTTCGTCCCGAAATTTGCTAGAGTGCTTCGAAAAGCTCAGGGTATTTATCCCTCATTTTCTTCAAGTTCCCACGTAGCTTCCTCTAGCTCGTGGTATTTCCACAAAATCTTCACAAATGAAACCGTCTCATATTCTCGATTCTTGCATCATTCAATCTAAGATAGCTTTTGGCTTTTCCTCATAATATAGATCTAAATTCAAGACAATCTCTTCTTAGCGTATCACGTGTTTCGGTTCGTAAACATCTTTCCTTAATTGTAATACGTGAAATACGTCGTTTACTTTTCTCATGCTTAAAGGTAAGGCTAGGCGATAAGCCATTGGCCTATGTGCTCCAAAACCTTATAGGGCCCTAAGAGACGAGATCGTAGTTTACTCTTGACTCCAAGTCTGACAATTCCTTTAGATGGTGATACTTTCATATACACTTTACTCCCAACTTCAATCTGTAGTTCTTTTCTTCTGGTGTCCGCGTAAGATTTCTGTTGGCTTTAAGCTTCCTTAATTTGTTCTCTAATTTAGTGTAAAATCTCGATCATTTCTCTGATGGCGTCAGGCCCGAGAACTTGTCGTTCATTTACTTCATCCCAATATAATGGTGAGCGATACTTCCTTCCCTATAAAGCCTCATACGGGGCCATCCCAATCGTCGCGTAATAACTATTATTATATGAAATCTCGATTAGTGGCAGAATTGGCTTCCAACTTACTCCTCTATCAAGAATCATTGTTCCTAGTATAATCGTTACAGGTACTCCATGTAGTCTGACAATCTCCCATACGTATAGCAGGCTAGCTTATCCGATCCGTACGTTTAACTCTCTCGTATATATATATATTATTGTGTTTCCTCTTTGCAACTTCGGGAATCCCGTGACAAAGCCCATAGTAATACGTTGACTTACTGACATGCCAGGCGTTTCTCCACGTATAAGGCTGCATCCTTTTTCCTATTGTCCATCAGTACGTAGTCTTCAAGTCTTGATACATCTTTGTATTCCCCGGGTGAGCGGCATACAATATATCCTGAGTCTTACTCCTGATTTCATTCCTCATGCGCTTCTCTATATTCTCTTGTCTGCTAAGTTCCGATCTTTGTCGCAACTTCCTAGGCTCCATGTCCTTTCTCTGTGCGTCAACGATTCTCACTCCTAAATCTAACACGACAGTTTAAAGCAACTACGTCACACCTATTTCTTACTGTGGCGAACTAACTTCAAGACTAAGTTTCTCAAATCTCGTACTCATACGTCTTCTCTGATTAGTACACATCCAAGTTGAGTTTCTCCTTTACCGGCTCAAGGCATCTGCAACTAAATTGGCCTTACATGAGTGATAATTTATTATCGAGTCATAACCATTAACTAACTCTAACCATCTTCTCTGCTTTGTATTTAAGTTCTTCTGCTCGAAGAAATACTTCAAGCTCTTATGATCCGTGAATATTGCGCATTTAACTCCTGTAAGGATGGTGCTTCCATATCTTCAATGCGTGAATTACCGCTGTTAACTCAAGACCACGAGTCGGATAATTTATTTCATGCGGTCTTAATTGTCTGGAAGTATAGGCTATTACCTTTCCGTCTTGTATCAATATGCAACCCAATCCATTTTCGACGCATCAGTGCTTACTTCGAAATCCTAATTTGCTTCAGGTACGACCAAGACTGGCGCTGTGGTCAGAAGATGCTTAAATTTCCGAAGATTCCTCGCTCACTCTTCTATCCATACGAACTTCATCCCCTTCTGAAGTATTTGAGCCATAGGCTTAGCGATCCTAAAAAATCCTTCAATAACGCTTCGATAATACTGTAACACCCCTTGTTCGCCTTCCCAACTTAGGGGCGCGCTACAGTGAGTTGGGTGGTTTAAACAGCGGAAGACTTGAACAAAACAAGCATAGAGAATGATCCACACCCAATGAATTTAACAACAAGACTAGGATAAACATAGTTGTAACGAGGAATGCAACCTCGTATACATAGAGTACGAATAAACGACAATAACAAGTAGTTCGGTTCTCATTTGTCATCACAAACAGGGAAGGAAAATAAGATCAGAGTTTCTTGCAGCAGAGAGTTACGCAGTGGAGATATGCATATGAAGATGCATATCTCAGGATCAAGGTTCTTGCTCCGGAAGTCATGCCCTCTACACTTCCGCATCCGCATCGCTGCTGTTAACCTGCGCATTTTAAAAATAATGCGAGGGGCTGAGTACCAAGGTACCCTGTGGAGACATGCCCGAAAACGTACATTTATAGATATGAATGCTATGCCACACACAGATAAGCCACGAGGTTTTAAGGAAACAATTGCCGTGTTTATCCAACGTTTTATCACTGCATGCAGATTCACTCAAATGAAATCAATATCTGTTTTACCGTGGTGTGATTGGAAGTTGGCCTACTTCCGAATCACGATGAACAATTGGGAATGGCCGAACCACTCGACCCACTGTCATCATTTAGTGCACTGGTCTCAGAACTCACCGCATTGAGACCCGATCGATTTAAGACACAGTGTGTGTCCCACCTTATTTCTCCGGAGGTATCAATACTCCATTGAGTGACCAAGTCTGAGCTTGACTCGAGACAACGGAGGATCAATGCCCCCAGGGTTTAAGAGTCTTGGCTCAGGATTTCTTTGAAACCTGGTTCTATCCTCGTTAAACCCAATCTCCCTGGTCAACTATGTTTGACCAGAGGAACAGATATGAAATCAAAACAGTTTGGCATAGACAATCGATATAAAACAAAATATTTTGCATGCTTTTCAGAAAAACAAAGCTTATAGTTCAAAAGGCATTTTTATTTTTACAGAAAATAGTCCCCACCTTAACAGCTTACAGATACGGCGCAAGTAAGTTGATTTGTGATTGAAAAGCTCTCCGGTTACCCTTTGTTTCCTTCAATTGACAACACAGGAGAATACAACAAATTAGGTGGATTATCTACGTAGTATAAATCAGCACCCCAGCTGATATCTTCGCAGAATTCAGGTTCTAAGGCAAACTGACTTTACGACGAGACAAACATAATCCTAGCTACCTAACATGCATTGCCCGTACATTCGGACATGCATGAACTTACCCAAATTCCCTCATCTCAGAAAACAATCCATGGTTAAATAATTAACCAATTCAGAGTTTGAAAGTGGATTAAACACTTCAACACGTAATAGTACTTGCATAATTTATTATAGTCGAATCCCAACGTCCGAAATCAGTTCAATTTGCACATATTCAAACATTAATAGCCTCAGAACTGATATAAATAGTCATGCGTCGAAAATAAATCGAAACGGATCGAAAATGGGCGAAGAAAACACGAAAGCAGGACACAGCCGTGGCGCCGTCGATCGACGACGGGATGGCTCCATCGATCGACGACGGCTCCGTCGATCGACGGCGGGGCCCCGTCGATCGACGAAAGGTTGCCAACAGCAGCTGCCGCGAGCGTGCGACGCGACTATTTTTCTCTGGCCGTTTCCGGCCGTTTCCGGCCATCCCAAGCCCCCACAACATCACCCAAGCATTGAAACATGTTAAGGAACAATCCTAGATGCTAAATACACGCTTAGATCGTGAATTAAATGGGTGGAATGCAAGAACTTGGTGAAGAAAGAAGGTGGAAACCCTCACCTTCAACAATGGCGGTCCACGGTGGTTTCCGGCGATCTGGCGGTTGGGGTGATGATCCAAGACAACCAAAGTATTCCTAATAACATGAGGAACAAGAATATACAGCTCAAACATAGATCCATCAACGTTTGGTCGGAGTTTCAACGAAGGTTACGGTGCCGGAAAAACTTACCGGCGGGGCCTGTAAATGGGGCTGTATCTCCCTCGATACACATCGGATTGGAGTGATTCTAGCTGCCGTGGAAAGCCTGAAGCACCATCTTTGTTTGGTCTTCATAAATCGGGGTCAGATTCTCGCTCCATCGCTCCGAAAATTGCGCATGAAGATGGAGGCACGAAGCAGTTTTTGCGGAATGGGCACCTACCAGCAGCCTCTGTAAACACGGCTGTATCTCTCTCGTTTCTCAACCAAATCGCGCGTATGAGTACTCTTTAGAAATCTCTCGTCGTGTACTTTAATCGGTCTTTTATAGTGGACGGCTGATTCGCGGTGGTTTGGCCGGAAAATGGGGAGAAAGGCGACAGGGTCGGGGGTTTTGGTTTACGGGGAGAGAGAATGTGGTGAGTGAATGGCAGCAGCTGAATGAATCTGATCGAGAAATGCAAACTTGCGCCGCAATACACACTTACAATAATTGGTGGTCACGTGGGAGGCATGTGGGAGTGATGGGAGTGCCACGTGGCATGATCCCACTCGTCGCGGCTCCGGATTCGTTATT
>JAPKLW010006479.1:0-17293 GCA_026898455.1 Plectranthus barbatus | reverse complement strand
ATAACACTTTGATGTTCTGGTCTGTCGACTAGTTCCCACACATTGTTGCGTGTGAACTCTGCAAGCTCCTCTTGCATGGCATTCACCCAATCCGCATCTAGAAGTGCTTCTTCTACTTTCTTGGGTTCTTCATTAGATATGTAACAAGCTAACATGGCATTGCCGTTCCCTTCTCTGGTTAGGATAGGATCATTTACGCTTCCAAGAACACTATCTAAGGGATGTGCTCGTAGCCATGAAGGTCTGATACGTCCTGGAATTTCAGCATCTGGTTCTCCTTCTTGATGAGTATTATTTTGATTAGCTTCTACTGCATTCTCCTGGGGTTCAGCAACGGGGACAACTGGTACTCCTTCTTCATCTGCTTCTGGATCTTCATGAACAGGATCGGCATGAGCAGGTATGACAACAGGTGGAGCTCCAGCAGCAGGTTCCTCCAGGATTGGATTCTCAGCAACTCCTTTGCTAAGATCTTCAGTAGATCCTTCATCACCTTGATCATCAAGAATTCCAGTAATATCTAAATTCTCATTTAGATATATTGAAAATGGGGCCTCAGCATGATCATTAGCATCACTGGCCTGGTCAGCAGTCTGGTCACTTGCTGAGTGCGAAGTTTCTGGATTGACATCAGTCGTAGACCTAATCGGATCAATACTCATATTTTCAAAAGATTTTTGTAGAGAATGATCATAGTTATCATTGGTCTCATGATTGTCATCCTTCTGTTCTTTGTTAGCCCTGCGCACTAAAGTAGACTCATCACAAATAACATTACATGTTATTTCCACAAGTCGAGTAGTCATATTTAACACTCGATAACCTTTGTGAGATGGGTGTCCATATCCCAGGAAAACACCTTCATCAGACTTAGGCGAAAAAGTGTTAAGTTTAGACTTCCCATTGTTATGGATATAACATGTTGAACCGAAAGCACGAAAGTGTTTAATAGAAGGCTTACGACCATTATACACTTCATAAGGAGTTTTGTTGAATCTGCCATTAACCGCACTCCTATTCTGAGTGTAGCAAGCAGTCATGATAGCTTCTCCCCAGTACTTTCCATTGAGTCCTGAATCAGCAAGCATGGACCTCGCTGCTTCCTTTAAGGTTTTGTTTCTTCGTTCTGCTAACCCATTCTGCTGTGGGGTTCTAGCAGTGGACTTCTCATGATAAATTCCAGCCTCCGCACAAAAGTCCATTAGAATTCCATTACAGAATTCCGTTCCATTATCTGATCTAATTCTTTTAACTGTAACTCCCTTGTTGTTCTGCTCTTTGAGGATCAGTTCAGGTAGCAGGATCTTTACTTCGTCTTTAGTCTTTAGTAGTTGAACCCACATATACCTGGAGAAATCATCAACAACCACAAGTGTATATATTTTCTTATTAACTGTGGGTGGTGTGACAGGACCAAACAGATCCATGTGTAGGAGTTCGAGAATTCTCCCTGAGGTATCCTTTTCTGGATTTGATTTGAAGGATGCCTTTGTTTGTTTGCCTTGTTGACACGCTTTGCACACTCCTTCCTTTCGGAAAGATTCAGCAGGCAGTCCTTCGACCAGTTTATGTTTGGCTAGATGATTGATCGTCTTGAAGTTCAAGTGATTTAATCTTTTATGCCATAGCCAATTTGTTTCCTCTTTGTTAAATGCCACGAAGCATGAGTCCTGTTGGCCACTTTGCCAATCGACCACATATAGTCCTCCCTTGCGGATGCCTCTAAGCTTTACTTCACCTGTAACCTTATCAACAATATCACAGCTAGAGTTAATGAAATAAACATAATATCCATTTTCACACAAATGGCTTATGCTCATTAGGTTATGTTTAAGGTTTGAAACAAGAGCAGTATTAACAATTCGAATTCCATCTTGTTCTACACATCCTCTTCCAATGACTCTTCCTCTGCTGTTATCACCGAAAATAACTGAGGATCCATAGACGCTTTGTAATTCTGAGAATAAGTCTGCTCGTCCAGTCATGGGTCCTGAGCAGCCGCTATCAAGAATCCATTCATCTGGAGATCTTGACTCCTTCACTCTTGGATCCTGCTTCTGCAAGATAATTAAAAGAATGATTTAGGTACCCGTTTAGTCTCGGGTCCTGCAGGATTAGCAAGCATCATCGTTCCTTTTGGAACCCACATCTGAGTGACCTTCAAAATTTTCTTCTTGACATCACTCTTTATACCTTTTTCAACCTTAGGATAAGTAAATCTTGCATACTTAGATTGAGGATGAGGTGTGGTAGTGTGTTGTGCCTTCATTGTCCTTTTGAAAAAGTTTGTTTTGGACTTAGGCCTTACATAGGTGTTCTGCCTATGTGGTGTATATGCATTATGAGGAGGCTTTACAACATTGTAATTAACATGCTTGCTTGTATGAAATGAAGATCTTGCTGTCCTGGCAGTAGATGCATACTGCTCGGCAATCCTTCTAGGCTCTGCTGATCTTGGTTGCGAAGCATATATTCTCGTGTTCTGCTTGAATTTATCATTCCTCTGTTGAGGTTTCATAGCAGACACTCGAGCATTCTGAGGTATAACGTACCTCTGCTGTGTTTCCCTAGCATATATTCTAGGATTCTGCTGGGATATATCGTACCTCTGCTGAGGTTCCCTAGCGGATGTCCTAGCATTCTGCTGAGATTTTACAGATTCGCTAATGAGTGTTTCAGCAGATTCCTTTTCTTTCAGTTTTTCTCCAAGGATGAATTTTCCAGCAGAGACAAACTGAATAGTCTTCAGCTTAGAAGATTCTCCTTTATTATAGCGATCAAAACCAACGCCAGCTCTATCTTTGTAGTGCTTTTGTTGACTAATTGCGGCATTCAAAATAGCTTGACTGGTCGTGTAAGTACAAATGCAATTTTCTTTTGGTTTATTTTTCAGCAAAATGTTCTCTTTTTCAAGAATTTTGAAATTTTCAGAAAGTATTGAAAATTCAGCTTTCATTTTTGTAAGTTCCTCACTTGCAGACCTTAGTCTTTCGACTTCCTTGGTCAAATTTGAAACTTCTAACTTTAGTGAGGTGTTTTCTCCTACAATTAATTTTTTAATTTCGTACATTTTATAGAATTCTTCACTTAGCTTCATGAGATAGTCTTCCTCAGAATCTAAAGTGAGATTCTCGCAATCATCAAAGGTTACAAATCTAGGGATGTTTACTGAAATTACCTCGGTGTTCTCGGCTGCTAGAGCCGTTTCAGCATTTTGATCAGCATCTGCATCAGCAAATTGATCTTCCACGACGTCTGCCATCAGAACTAGCATGGCTTCTTCATCTTCTTCCTCTGAGGATAGATAATATTCCTCATCATTTTCAGGAATGTCCTGAGTTTCTGTCCTGGTTAGGAGTGCTCTTTTGACTGCATTGCCTGCACGTCTTTCAAATCTTTGTTTCTGCCGCTCCCTTTCTTCTCTGTTGACTTTCGGACAGTCATGTTTCAAGTGGTCGGGAGATCCACACTCGAAACAGGTCCTAGGCTTTCGCTCTGCTGAGCGGGTATGTGAAGGTGACTGCTGAGTCTCCTTTGCTTCCTTTTCGCCTTTAGCCTCTATCAGCATCTTCTGAAGTTTCTTCATCTGTTCTTCTAGTTCACTGATCTTAAGATCAGTAGGCTGAGAGCCAGAGGTTGTGGCAACCTCCTTTGATTGGTTTATAGGAGCAGATCTTTCTTGATTGTAATATGGTTTCTTTTGTTTAAACTTATTAAAATCCTTTTTGACAAAATAAGCTAAATCATCTGAGCTAGCAGCGGATTGTACTACTGCAGCTTCATTCTTCTTTGACTGTTGTATTATAAATTCATGAGATTTTAACTGAGCAAATACCTCGGATGTAGACATTTTGTTGAGATCTTTCTCACTTAGACTAGTCATTTTAACAAACCAGTCATCTCTGGGGTATAGTTTAGAGATAATCTTGTGATTTATTTCCCCATTCTCATATTTCTTACCAAGGTTATTCAGCTCTCCAATTATGGTATTAAATCGTTCCTCCATGGCCATTATGGATTCACCTGCATTCATAGAGAAAGATTCATATTTGTCAACAGCTACCTGCAGTTTATTGCGTTTCATCTGATCTGTCTCCTGGGAAGACTCGCAGACATACTGCCACATTTCTTTAGCTGTATCAAGCTCTAAGGCCTTTTGTGCCATCAGCTTCGGTAGAGAGTCAAGGATTAACTTCTTTGCAACATGCTCCAGCTGCGCTCTTTTCTTGTCTTCACTTGTATATTCCTCAAAAGGTTTTGCAACCATCTGGGGTCTTGGTAGCCTTGGGGGTCTAGGTTGATCTCCTTCATCAGCTCCTTCAGCGGGTTCGGGTACAGGTCCGATAAAAGTGTTAGCTTTCATAATCTTAATGGGACCTCTTTCAAGTACCTCAACCATTTCTGGATGTATGCTCTGAAGCTGTATTAAGGCCATCTTTTTCCATGTTGTGAAGTTCTCCCTGTTGTACTTTCCAAGAGAGTGATTCAACATCTTGTCTCCTGAGCTAAACAAGTGAAACACAGATAAACAGGTAAAAGTGCAAGGAAATGCGGATCTGGTCTTAAGCGACTCAGAAGCAGTCGGTTTTTCAACCTAGCTCTGATACCACTTGTTGGTCCCGAAATATCAGAGTCGTCGTGTTGATAACTTAACACGAAATGCAGCGGAATAGTCTTACGTCTCTTGCACTTAACGTTATTTTTCAAAAGTTAGTTAGCTCAAGTTATAACTTAAGTTTGTATTCAGATATACTCTAGCAACTCCGTTGCTAGGTTTCAAATCGATCTTTGAGCAGTAACTTAATAAAACAGTAAATGGACACAAGATTTATAGTGGTTCGATCAAATAGATCTACGTCCACTCCTTAGCCGAATCGCTAAGAATTTCACTAGAAAAGTATACAGATTACAAGGAATCGCCTTTCCAGTTAAGTAGGCAGTGAGCTTTCGGCCTGGCTACTTGACAGCTATCCTCCGTGAGTCTGAACTTCTCTGGTAAGGTTTGGCTGGGGGTCAAGGGCACACCTTCGAAACTCCTGCCTTGCCTGATATGGAAGATTTAGTCCCTTCCTGATTTTCCTTCAGTGTGGCTAGACGCCCGTTCTAGTCTTAACCTTTTCAGGTGTTCAACTGCTAGATTCCTTTTTAAATGAAAGGAATCTCAATGATTGAAATATCCTTGAATGAAATCAAGAATATCTTCAATGGAGTGTCAGTACTTCAATGAGCGACACTTCAGGTTGTTGGGAGCTTTTAGATAAGCTTTTATACAGCTCTCAACTGACTACTTTCAACGTTCACTTTGTCAAAGGAATCTCTAGCTTGTGCGTTCGTGAATGAGTAAAGTGAGTAGAGTAATTGTAAGCAGTTATCGAAGTAGTTGTCGTAGTCTTAGTCATTTTTTCTCTCATCTTTGAGACTATCTTTTATAGGTGGAGATTCAAACTTTGAATCTCCTTATTCATTAGACTCAACGGCTCCTTGATTTGAAGAGGTTTGTCTGTGGCACTCACTTTTGTTATTGACTTGTACTTTCCTAACCACTTCGGGAAAGTCTTATCCTTTTGCGTGAACTTTCAGTCAGAGTGGCAGTCCGGCTTCGAGTTTTGTTCTTGTTTTGGTACGCTAGAGCCTGCTACAAGTATATTCCTTGTGATCCTTTGACTTCCGTTGTTTTGCGATTCTTTATCCATTGCTGAAAGATCTGAATGCTAATCATCTTAGCATTCTGTCTAGCGTTCTTTCAGCCATTTGCAAGTGATCCTTTGTTCGCTTGCTTCTCTAGCAGTTTGTGAGTCGAATGCTGATGTCAACTGCGTTGTGTCTGCTAGGAATTCTTCTCAGCACACTAGTCTATTACAACTCGATGTACAACTTATACAGGACTTTTCAAGTTGTGTTAGACTCTCTAGATTTCAGCAAATGATCGACCAACTAAATAAGGTTTGATCCAACAAAACCTTTTACAAATAAGTCCTAATGGAGTTTTTAGGGATAATTCCTCTTGTAGGAGGAGCAACAAGATCGAGAGGAGTGACGATGCACCGTCCACCATTTTTGCAAACTTAGTCTCACTTGACTAAGTTTGGGGGGATGTGCCGGTAGCCGGTGCCTCGGTTTATTCTTCTCCATCTCTTATCCTTTATCTTGCTTTAGTTTAGTTTAGTTGTTGGATATTGACCCTTTATTCGATTTGATTCGATTTGGTTGTATCTATATTGATATTCTACCTTGGATGAATATTTTGGATTATGCTCATCGTGATGATTTGTATGGATATTCTCATGAGTTTGAGTTTGTTGAATGGATTTGTTTGTTGAACATTATTTTGATGGTATGTTTGGTGGAGCTAGTGGAAAAATGAAGTATTTGTATAGATTTTGGATAGTGGAATGATGGTGGAAAGAGGTTTTGGAAGTGAATATGGTTGAGGATTGTTTGCTTGCGATTGTGGATGGAATCATTAATGAGTTGGCATGATTGAATACTTCCTATTATGCATGGTTTGTGGTTTGGATTATTGGTTTGGTTTGAATGGTTGTGCTAGTGGATATTATCTTATATCTTTAATTGTTGGTTTGTGGAAAGTTTGGTGGATATGAGAGCTTTATTGGTTTGTTTTATGCTCAATAGTTTGGTGGTGTTTGTGTTGATCTTTGAATAGGTACAAATAAGGCATGGAGAGCGGTTTGATCGCATGTGCCGATGGGTAACGCTTTCTATCGTTCCTTCTACCAATTAGTTTCATTACATTGTGTTATGGTATGTAGATTGTTGTTAGGATGTTGTGTGCTTGTGTGTGCGTGATGAACCCGAACTAAACTTGAGATTTAATCATGATTTACTTAGTGGAGTTTGATGTCTACTTCAACTTATGATAGGGCGGAATCTAGTTTTCAAAGCATGATTTAAGTTTAACTTTTGAATTGCCGAGTTTTGTATGTGGTTAATGCATAGGACTTGACAAAAAGCTGTGAGGTTTGAGCCATGATATTGTCATATCTTTATTGTTTGTGAGTGGCAAGATTGAGAGTACGAGATCTAGAACTTGCATCCGTTCTCTATCTATTGGCATGAGTGTGTAACTAGAAAATGATCTTAGGCCATCGATTCTTAGTCCTACCTTTCAAGCCGGGAGTATAAGGTGGTTGTTATCATTATTTTGCCGTTCATATCTTTGACCCCCGTGATTGAGCTTTATTGGTGAATTTTCCTTGATATAAATAGGACCAAATTTGGGGGAAAAGAGTGTATGAGGGTGAATACGGTGATGAGAGTTGGGTTGGGAATTGATTGGATTTGAATTGATGGGAAATGTTGAGGCATGAAAGATATGAAATAAGGGATTGTTGTTGATCCTAGGAAAATGAGCACATACAAAATTTTGGTGCAAATGTTTGAAAAGAAAAAGGAGGCACCTACAAAATGAATGAATGATGGTGCTAGAAAAGAAAAGAAAAAAAAAAAGAAAAAGAAAAAAAAAGTGTGTTGAGAAATGAAAAGCCTCGGTGGTTTGGAGTGGTTCGAAAAGAACAAGTTTGGGGGGTTTCGGGAAATTGAGAAGTTTAGTCACTTTGGCCCAAAACCACCCACCTTTTAGTTAGCCACGTTACATCCCATGAAAAGACCTTTTTGATTCTAGAAACGAACTCGTTGTAGTATAGTGGTAAGAATGGATGCAAGCCTATGGAAATCAAGCTCGATATCTTGTGACTGTGTGAAATCTCATCATCCCTAAACATGTGAAGGAGTGCTTTCGTTTCTTGTATCTATTTTGTTGAGTGGTTCATGTCCTTAGCATTAACCTTGTTACAAAGTTAGGTGATGATCTCGTTTTACTTGAACATGCTAAGACAACTTTGATGAGCTATGAGGGATTGCATGAGGTAGATTAATTACTCTACTTTGTTTTGATTGAGGACAATCAAAGGTTCAAGTTTGGGGGATTATGATACGTGCATAAAATGACCTATATTTTGATATGTGTACATGCTTGTTTGTGGCTATTTTACTCCCGTATCATATGTTTTTGTCGTATTTTGGTTGTGTTTTCGTGTTTTGTGTGTTTGATGTGTGTAGGATAGGTTTTGGGAATAAATGAGCAATTTTGGTGGAGTTTGGAGGAAAATCGCACGTGTTTTGGAGCTGGAAACAAACTTCGACCGGCCGAGCCAAAATGCAATTTTCAGCACTTGGCTGTTTTCAGCATGGCAATGGATAGAGCTTCGAGCTAGCTTTCCAACGCAACTGGAATCGGGTCAATCGGAGTTCGGGAGAGGAAGTTATGGCCAAAACCGTGAGATCGCGCAGGACCGGCCGAGCAGGTGCAGGACCGGTCGAGCGAGCGGACAGAGACTTGGCTCGGTCGAGCCATGCCTTGCTCGGCCGAGCCAAGTCGGTTTTTGGGTGATTTTGGCGGTTATTGATGGCCCGGGCGAGCCAAACTTCGACCGGGCGATCCGAGGCCCTGTTTACTCATTATAAGAAGGGGAAGAGGCGGTTATTTGAAGAACTTATGTCATTTTTCACATAGGATAGCTAGATTTTTCCCTAGATTCCATTTTTCCATTCCAATTCATCATAATCCTAGAACATCTAGGAGTTTAGTTCATCAATACTTGGAGGAGATTGAAGATTAAAAGTGGTGGATCAAGACAACCAAATCCAATTTGGGGAAGATTTCCTAATTTTACTTTCAATTTGTAATGACGTACATTGAATTCAAAATTGTAATTGTACAATTGAAAGGTATGAAGTTCTAATTCTACTTGGATGTTGATTTGGATGAGGATGCATGAGATTTAGGTTTGATTATTGCTTGTTTACCTTCCTCTTTGTGATTGAAGCATACTAGAGCTTGTTCTTATTCATCTAGATGTAGGTAGTCGCCAGTCTAGATGATAATTGACACAATCATTGCAGCCAATACGCGGATAGGCGTGTCGTGAATAGTATGACTTCTTGTGTTCTTTGATCCAATCCCTGTGCGGAGATAGGGCATAGGGCAATGATTTACGAGCTTTTAGGAGTGGTCTAGGGTCCGATAACGAGATGGTTTGAGGACTTTAGTATCATCTACGGTTGGTTCACCGTGACTGGGGATTGACTAGTGTAGGGTAAGAGTTCATCCAATTAGGAATTAAAATGTGTTTACATCTATGATTTACCTAAGTTGATTGCATCCAAGTTCATATCAACATCCTATCTTCCTAATTTGAGCATTTGTGTGTTTTGGTTTACTGAAGTGAGAAAGGAATTTATTGAGTGAATGTCGATTGATTGTTTGATTCATGTTAGTCATATATTGTTAGCATAGGTTTAAATTGAATGCCTAGATTGTTAGAAACTACTCAACGATTAATTTTGCCTAGCTATAAGATCTTTGCCGTAGTATCCCGGTACTCTAGCAGGCGAAACGGAGAAGCACCTGGATTTGATATTTTATTCTTTGTGTGGTTGAGAGTTTAATTCCATTGAACTTTTAGCCGCATCACCTACACCTAAGAGATAAGGAACAAGCTCAAGTGCAATTCAAGCTCTCAAAGGAAAGTAAACAAATAATTATCAAACCTAATCTTCATACATCCTTGTTCAAATCAACATCCAAAGTGAATTAGAGCAACATACCTCTCAATTGTGACAATACAAAGTTGAAATCAAATACATCCATTACAATTGATAAGTAGAAAGTGAAATATTCCCCAATTGGATTTGCTAGGTCTTGATCTACCCCCTTGGATCTTCAATTCTTCTCCAAGGATTGATGAATTAGCTCCTTGATACATTGGGTAAGGTTTTGGAAGAGATTAAAATTGGAATCCTAGAGAGAATTTGGGCAATTTCCCTTTAGATATGACAAAAGTTCCCAAAATATCCGTTTTTCCACCTTTTATAACAAGTTGGCAGACCCTCGGATCGCCCGGGCCAAGGTTGGCTCGCCTGGGCGAGCTCAGAACTTAAGAACCCCAAAATCCCGCTCTGGCTCGCCCGAGCCAAGGGTGGCTCGACCGAGCCACATCTCTGAAGGGCTTGGCTCGACGGAGCCAAGTTTGGCTCGGCCGGGTGAAGTCTCTGAAATGCCTCAGTGCCCTTTCTGCTCCGCTCGGTCGATCCTACTTCCCTTTGACTCCTAGCTCGGGCGATTTTCATCTAAAACTCATCCAAAAGTGTTGTTTTATGCCCAAAACATATCCTACACCATACGAAACACCATAAACATGAAAACACAACAAAAAAAAACAAAATGCATATGATATTGGAGTAAAATGGCCACAAACATGTACGCTCACACATCAAAAAATAGGTCATTTTACGCACATATCATAATCCCCCAAACTTGAACCTTTGATTGTCCTCAATCAAAACATAGTAAAGCCGTTAATCTATCTCGTGCAATACCTCATAGCTCATCAAGAATATCTAAGCATGTTCAAGTAAAACGAGATTATCACCTAATTTTGTGAAAAGGTTAATGCTAAGGACATGAACCACTCATAAAAAAGGATACATGAAACGAAAGCACTCCCTCACGTGTTTAGGGAAGATGAGATTCACTCAATCACAAGATATCGAGCTTGATTTCCATAAGCTTGCATCCATTCTCACCACTATAATACAACGAGTTAGTTTCTAGAATCAAAAAGGTCTTTTCACGGGTTGTAACGTGGCTAATGACATGAAACACTCATAAAAAATGGATATAAGAAACGAAAGCACTCCCTCACATGTTTAGGGAAGATGAGATTCACTCAATCACAAAATATCGAGCTTGATTTCCATAAGCTTGCATCCATTCTCACCACTATACTACAACGAGTTAGTTTCTAGAATCAAAAAGGTCTTTTCACGGGTTGTAACGTGGCTAACTAAAAGGTGGGTGGTTTTGGGCCAAAGTGACTAAACTTCTCATTTTCCCAAAACCCCCCAAACTTGTTCTCTTCGAACCACTTCAAACCCTTAGGCTTATTCATTTCACAACATTTTTTTCCTTTTCATCTTTTTCTTCTTTCTTTTTCTTTTCCTAGCACCATCATTCATTCATTTTGTTGGTGCCCTTTTTTTTTCTTTTTCTAACAGTTGCACCAAAAATTTTGTTGGTGCCACATTTTCCCGGATTTAAACCAATCCTTTATTTCATATCTTCAAACCAATCCTTTATTTCATATCTTTCATGCCTCAAATTTTCCATCAATACAAATCCAATCAATTCCCAACCCAACTCTCATCACCGTATTCACCCTCATACACTATTTCCCCCCAAATATGGTCCTAATCATATCAAAGAAGATTCACCAATAAAGTTCAATCACGGGGTTAAAGATACGAAAGGCAAAATTATGATAACAATCACCTTATACTCCCGGTGTGAAAGGTAGGACTAAGAATCGATGGCCTAAGATCATTTTCTAGTTACATACTCATGCCAATAGATAGAGAACGGATGCAAGTTCTAGATCTCGTACTCTCAATCTTGCCACTCACAAACAATATAGATATGACAATATCATGGCTCAAACCTCATAGCTTTTTGTCAAGTCCTGTGCATTAACCACACACAAAACTCGGCAATTCAAAAGTTAAACTTAAGACATGCTTCGACAAAACTCGGCAATTCAAAAGTTAAACTTAAGACATGCTTCGACAACTAGATTCCGCCATATCATTGGTTGAGATAAACATCCAACTTCACCAAGTAAATCATGATTCAAACCTCAAGTCTAGTTCGGGTTCATCACACACACACAAGCACACAACAACCTAAAAACAATCTACATGCATACTACAATCTAACAACAATCTAAATGCAATGCAACTAATTGGCAAGAGAAACTATAGAATGTGTTACCCATCGGTAGCCACGATCGAACCGCTTCTCCAAGACCTTATTGATACCTACTCACATAAAAAAAACACCACCAAACTATTGAGCATAAAAAAAGCCAATAAAACTCTCATTTCTACCGAACTTTCCACAAACCAAATATCAACAATGATAAGACAATATACACTAGCTCAACCATACAAACCAAACCAATAATCCAAACCACAAACCATGCATAATAGGAAGTAGTCAATCATGCCAACTCATTAATAATTCCATCCACAATCACAATCAAACAATCCTCAACCATATTCACTTCCAAAACCTCTTTCCACCATCATTCCTCTATCCAAAATCCATACACATAAATCATTTTTCCACTAGCTCCACCAAACATACCATCAAAACCAATGTTCAACTAACTCAAACCCATGAAAATATCCATACATATCATCAAGATGAGCATAATCCAAAACATTCATCCAAGGTAGAACATCAATATAAGTACAACCAAATCGAATCAAATTCAATATAGGTACAACCAAATCGAATCAAATCCAATAGGGGGACAATATCCAACAACTAAACTAAACTAAAGCAAACTAGGATAGAGGAAGAGAGGAGAGGAATAAACAAAGGCACCGGCTACCGGCACATCCCCCCAAACTTAGTCAAGTGAGACTAAGTTTGCAAAATGGTGGACGGTGCGTCGTCACTACTCTCGATCTTGTAGTTCCTCCTACAAACACAAATCCAAACAAACTAGACATTTATTCAAAATCAAAGCAACTAAAAGCAATTAAACAAAAGAAAGAAAATTGGTTGGGTTGCCTCCCAACAAGCGCTTCCTTAACGTCGGTAGCTAGACGACCTTACCAAATCACCCATTGTCAAAAATCTTGTGAGTTTTTAATACACCTTTCTCCCTTAATCAGCATTTACTTGGGAGCAATTTGTCCAAGGTGATCTTTCTTTCACCCCTTTCATCTCTCCAAGGAGGATTGATCATCTTGTCGAACTCGAATTGCATGAAAGAGTGCTCTTTCTTTGAAATATTCTTCAAGCCATTCCCTAAACTAATCCCCACTTCAAGAAACTCATTGATCCACTCATCCAATGCACTCACCATTCTGTCCTCAACCTTTTCTACTTTGTCTATCACACGTAAAGGAAATTTAAGCATCACATCGCCACATAGACTTTCCGGCATAATTTCCTCATCATGTTTCTCTCCTTCATCATTTCGTACCAAGACCGGAACTTCTTTCATCACCTCAAGTGAAGGTATCTCAAGATCACCAATCTTCTCACTTTCAATGTGTATCTTCTCCTCCTCGGTGCCATCATCCTCTTTCTCTTCTTGCGGTGACTCTTTATCCTCTTTCTTTGATTCTTCTTCTTGTATCTCCTTTACTCTCATATCTTGAATTCTTACTTCCTTAAGTACCATTACCGCATCTTCACATTCATCTTCCAAAACTTCATATTCTTCCACTCGAGGTTCCTCACTCACCTTTTCCATGATATCGGATAGTTGCATTCTTATCTCCAAAAGCCTTCCCTCGATCTTATCCAGTTTCCTCTCCAAAGCTTCTCGAGATGATCTCGCTTCTCTAATTCTTTCATGATCACGGCTACCCCATTCATCACAATGAACTCTTGTTATGGATGGATTCCAAGTATGGTTCTCATAACGTCTACAAGGAGAGTAGCCATTAGATGGGGGATAGTTCATGTTGTTCCGGAGGTCACAATTCCCCCATTTATCTCCATATCTTTCATTACTACACTCCTCTTCTTCATATCCCCAATTTGGCTTCACCTTCCGATCATGTATCCTCTCTTCCATCCGTGGGTAGCTTTCTTCAAATACCAACCGGATTGGCCTCCTCGGTCGTTGTCTCTCAACCATCTTTTCTCTCATCTCGTTCAATTCCCTTTGGAGATTGTTAAGCCTCTCCGAGTGAGTGCCTCGATGATTCTCCATTTTAAACCTACACGAATCCACAAACTCAAAGTACCAACAAATAAAAAAACAAACAATAAATTATTCACACAAACAAAAAACACAAACACCTAGCCTACAAGCTTCACTTTTCCCCAATATCTAGCAACCTACTAATTGAAGTCCCCGACAACGGCGCCAAAAACATGATGCGAAATAAAAACTCATACAAATTCTAACTGCACAGTCAAGGTTTAATTATCAATCCAGGTCCTTCTTCGCTTCGCCCGCTAGATTACCGGGTTACTATAGCAAAGTCTAATAGCTAGGCAAATAAAAAGAATCGTTGAGTAATTTTTATTAATCAAGGCATTCAAATTAAACCTATGCTAAAAACATATAACAAACAATGAATTAAACCAACAATCAACATTCAATCAATTCTCTCCACACTTTGGTAAACCAAGACAAGCAAATACTCAAAGGAGGTAGATAGGATGTTGAAATAAACATAGATGCAATCCAATTAGGTTAATCATTGATGTAAACACATTTTAATCCCTAGGAGATTGAGCAATCGACCCTACACTCGTTAGCCACTTGCTACGGAGAACTAACGGTAGATGACACTAAGAATTGCAAACAACTACGTTATTAACCCCTAGATCACTCCCAATCGACCGTCAATTATCGCCCTACGACCTAGCCCCGCACAGGGATTGGAACTAAAATCGTAAGAATAAACACTTTTCACGACGATTCCGCCCACGCGTTGGCTGCAGCGTTCACATCAACTATCTCAAAAGCTGGCTATTACCTACACCTAAGAGATAAGGAACAAACTCAAGTGCAATTCAAGCTCTCAAAGGAAAGTGAACAAACAATTATCAAACCTAATCTTCATACATCCTTGTTCAAATCAACATCCAAATTGAATTAGAGCAACATACCTCTCAATTGTAACAATTCAAAGATGAAATCAAATACATCCATTACAATTGATAAGTAGAAAGTGAAATCTTCCCCAATTGGATTTGCTAGGTCTTGATCTACCCCATTGGATCTTCTATTCTTCTCCAAGGATTGATGAATTAGCTCCTTGATACCTTGGGTAAGGTTTTGGAAGAGATGGAAATGGGAATCGTAGAGAGAATTTAGGTAATTTCCCTTTAGATATGACAAAAGTTCCCAAAAAACCGTTTTTCCCCCTTTTATAACAAGTTGGCAGACCCTCGGATCGCCCGAGCCAAGGTTGGTTTGCCCGGGCGAGCTCAGAACTTAAGAACCCCAAAATCCCGCTCTGGCTTGCCCGAGCCAAGGGTGGCTCGACCGAGCCACCTCTCTGAAGGGCTTGGCTCGACCGAGCCAAATTTGGCTCGACCAGGTGAAGTCTCTGAAATGCTCCAGCGCTATTTCTGCTCCGCTCGGTTGATCTTGCTTCCCTTTGACTCCGAGCTCGGGCGATATTCATCCGAAACTCACCCAAAAGTGTTGTTTTATGCCCAAAACATATCCTACACCATACGAAACACCAAAAACATGAAAACACAACAAAAACAAGCAGAATACATATGATATGGGAGTAAAATGGCCACAAACATGCACGCTCACACATCAAAAAATAGGTCATTTTACGCACATATCATTAAACAAAGTGGTATCGACAGATTCTACTTATTCCACTTGTGCCTCGCCTCTCACAACCGATCAATAATGAGGTATAAGGACTCATTAAGTTCATAGATTTATTTGTCGTTGTTTTACTAAAATTATCTGGTAGTTTTTCCAGTGAACAGTTAACCAAAGTCGAGTCTCTTTTCAAGAGACTCTACATCCGAGAAAGACTTCCTGATTTGTTAAAAGACTACCCGACATTCATCTAACAGTCCTGGGTTCTAAGAGAAATGCAAACTCACACCTATCCAGCTCGTAGACCTAGCATTGAGTTCGTGGTAAAGTCTTTTACTTTGAAGACAGCCAAAGAGCCTATCACATTGAGTAATGTGGTAAAGCTCATGATGCAGTATATTTTAACAAGTAAAAATTATCAAACACAAAGACTCAACTCGCCCGTTGTTTTGAGTAAAAGGGATTGATTTATGAACTTAATATCTAGACGCGATAAATTGACTTTGAATGATGAATTATAAACTACCTAAAATTCTAAAGATTAATGCAAGTAACTAAATAAAATACCAAATGACTAATGTAATTTTCATTTCACTCACAAAATTCAATCCAAGCACTTCATTTCTTCTTCTTTCAAACCTCATCCCAACCCTCAAACTTGTTCCAAAGCATATATGAAAGAATTAAAGGCTCAACTTGGCTCCAAAACAATGGTTAGGGTAATTATGTTTCCACCTTATTCTCCAACAGTATCAAAGGTAGGTATTAAGAAGGAATGACCTAAGATCATTTTCTAGTTCAATGTGACATGCTAAACAAAGTGGTATTGACAGACTCTACTTATTCCACTTGTGCCTCGCCTCTCACAACCGACCAATAATGAGGTATAAGGACTCATTAGGCTCAAAACCCACAAGTTCAAAGGTGTTGAGTTCTAAGCATTAATATAACATGACGTCAAGTGCAAAATTTGTTCAACCAACGCATGCATCAACTTCTAGTTATTCCGCCCTATCATAAGCTCAAATGAAATCAAATCATGTTCATGCCTCATCACGAATTCAATCTTAAGCCTAAGTTATCACAATCAAGCACACTTCACTTGCAAGCACTTAAACTCAAAATAAATCATTCAATTCTTGCTTAGTGTGAGAATTAAGTGTTAGAGTTTATGTACCCCACTTCCATCAGTTTTACAAGGTGGAATAAAAGAAAATTTGGCATGGCTCCGACTGTTTAAGCTCTATCCACCTGTTGCAAATCACCAAAGAAAAAAGCAAAACTAACAATTCTCAAAATACCAATTACTCAAACAAGGTTCAGACCATATCATTATACAACCCCATCGAATGACTCAATTCAACAAAATAAGACTGAATACTAAAACAGACTAAATCAAAGTAAACAAAGATAGAGAAAAGATAAAACAGTCTAAAATAACAAGTAGGGAAGAGAGAAAACAGACGTCCGTCCTACCCCCCCAAACTTAGTCCAAACACGACTAAGTTTGAAAAAGACGGAAAGTCGGTGATCACTGCTGGTTCGGGCCTGGAGCATCCTCATTCAGCCGGCGCTGCTGATAGTAGGCTGGAAGCTGATTGTAAAGATTGTGTACCTCGGTCTCAACACCGGTCAATCTATCATTCACCTGATCAAATCTGTGCTCAAACCACTCTTTCTGGCTAACCATATCAACCCTCAATCCTGCAACCTCTGTCCCTAGTCCGGCCATCCTCATGTCCAATCCCACCTAGACGTGGTCATACCCCTCATCATGTCAAACATCTCTGTCTGCCAAGGACTATAGGCTCCTGCTGTTGATGTCCCGACGCCCTCATCGTCCTGCGGCTCTGTTGGGAATTATCCCTAAAATCTCCTTTAGGACTTATTTGTAAAAG
>JAPKLW010006477.1:2278-17295 GCA_026898455.1 Plectranthus barbatus | reverse complement strand
CCCTACTTGTTTAAATTTTTCATTATTGATCCAATTGGGGCCAACAATTGGTATCAGAGCTAAGGTTGTTCTTAGTATGCTCTGTGGTTGCAGCTTGGGCTGATCTTCCACATCAGAAAAGATATCCTTGGTAGCTGAACTTTTTGTGAACTCAAAGGGAGATATTGAGAAAAATGGCAATGATAGTAGGAGATACACGGGCACAGCAAGGGAGCAGTTCATCGTTCCGATACCCGTTGCTATCCAACACGAACTACACCAGTTGGGTAATTCGTGTGCAAGCAATGATGGAGGACCAGGGTGTGTGGGAGACTGTTAAGCCAGCAGAGGACGCGGAGGTTGACGCCCGGCTTGACAAGAAAGCGAGGTCGCATCTCCTACAAGCGCTGCCGGAAGACCTCCTCATGCTTGTTGCCAGCAAGAAGACGGCCAAACAAGTTTGGGACTGCCTCAAGACGAGGTTTGTCGGAGCTGACCGAGTAAAGGATGCAAGGTTGCAGACCTTAAAGAACGAGTTCGATGCTATGAAGATGAACGACAGTGAGTCGCTCGATAACTACGCCGGCCGACTCACAACCATGTCGGTCAGATACTCGAGCTTGGGGGAGACACTCAGTGATGCTGCCCAGGTGAAGAAATTGTTCGATACGGTACCAGAACGGTTCATCAGTGTGATAGCCGGCATCGAACAATTCTACGACCTCAATACACTCTCTTTCGAAGAAGCCATGGGAAGGTTGAAAGCCTTCGAAGAGCGCACGAGCAGGAAAAGCACGAGCGTTAGTGGCAGGGAAGAACAAGTACTCTTCACTCAGGCAGAGTGGGAAGCCCGTTCGAGGAGAGATGGCGGTGAACCATCTTATTCCCAGCAGAGGAGGTATCCTGCAGCAGGTGGGAACCGAGGACAAGGAGGTCGAGATGCACTGCCTCGAGGCAGAGGGCAAGGTAGAGGGCAAGGCAGAGGGCCTCGAGATGCCCAGCTTCGAAGGGACAGAGAGAGGCGCCAGGGAGGAGCCCCTCGAGACAAAAGCCATATCCGGTGCTTCAATTGCAACGGAATGGGGCACTATGCATCTCAGTGCCAAGTGCCGAGGAAAAATGAGGAAGTTCACCTCGCCCACGCAGACAACATCGAACCGACCCTGATGATGGCCATCTCGGAGGAGATTCCTCCAGCCAACTTAGTACTGCTAAACGAAGGGAGGGTTACACCAGACCTTCGAAGCAGAAACCACCTCGAAGCACCCAAGGACCTCTGGTTCTTGGACAATGGAGCCAGCAACCACATGACTGGCGATAAGAAAAAGTTCTTTGAGCTGGATGAAGCAGTCAAGGGTAACGTGAAGTTCAGAGATGATTCAATGGTGAGGATCGAAGGAAAGGGTTCGATCCTGTTCGCGTGCAAGAACGGAGAGCAGTGGCTGCTCGAAGGGGTATACTACATTCCCCGGCTTCGAAGCAGCATGGTGAGCCTCGGACAGTTGACCGAGACAGGCCACCAAGTCATCATGAACGGGGATGAGCTCGAAGTGTGCTCGAAGAACCCTTCCCGGGTAATCATGAGGGTGAGGCGTTCTCAGAACCTCCTCTATCAGATCAGACTCACGCCGGTGAAGCCAGTTAGCCTCTTGGCTAACCTCGAAGATCCTGCATGGCTATGGCATGCCCGTCTTGGGCACGTCAACTTTCAAGCCCTGAAGTCCCTCACGAATAAGCAGATGGCTGCGGGACTTCCAGCAATCACACCGCCAGATCAAGTCTGCCGAACGTGTCTGATAGCAAAGCAGACGAGACAGTCATTCCCTTCAGAGGCCCAGTTTCGAGCAAGCAAGCCACTCGAACTACTACACATTGATTTGTGTGGTCCAATCAACCCAACAACTCCGGGGGGGAACCGCTATTTCATGCTCATCGTGGACGACCACTCGAGGTGGATGTGGCTCCACATGTTGAAATCGAAGGACGAGGCATGTCCTGCGTTCAAGAAGACCAAGCAGCTGGTCGAGAATGCGAGTGGTTTTCGGATCAAGACCATTCGAACCGATCGAGGAGGAGAATTTTTCTCGAAGGAGTTCGCTGAGCTATGCGAACAGGCTGGGATTCGGCACCAATCCACAGCCCCGTACTCACCACAGCAAAATGGAGTGGTCGAAAGAAGGAATCGGACCGTAATGGCCATGGCTCGGTCATTACTCAAGAGCATGTCAGTACCCTGCAAGTATTGGGGGGAGGCAGTTCGACATGCAGTGTACTTACTCAACCGACTGCCAACAAAATCAGTTCGAGATAAGACGCCCTTCGAGATGTGGACAGGAATGAAGCCACATTTGGGTCATTTACGTGTGTTCGGGTGTACGGCACATGCAAAGGTGACCACCCCGAACCAAAAAAAGTTAGACGATCGGAGTCAACCACTTGTCTACCTGGGGGTCGAGGAAGGAAGCAAAGCCCACAGGCTACTCGAACCAGTTCTCGGCAGGATCATTGTAAGCCGAGACGTTGTATTTGAAGAAGGTACAACCTGGAAGTGGTGCAGAGAAGAAGGAGATCAACCCTTCGAAGTCTTCGAAGGGGCCAACCAGGAAGGACAAGAAGTTCAAACTGAGAGATTCGAAGCAAGTACGAGTCAGCAGCAGAATGCAGCTGAAGAGTTCGAACAAGCTGGTTCAAGCGCCAGATATCTTGAACCACCCTTGGAGGAGTACCTCGAACCAGTTGAAGAGAACTTCGAACATAGGTTCGAAGAGAGCAGAAGCCAAGGAAACAACCCTACTCCTTGGTCAGGAGGACATTTCGAGAGTGGAGAAGGCCCCTCTCGATACAGAAACATGTCAGAGATTCTGACAGATGCACATCGGAGAGAGCTAAACTTTGAGGAGTTGCTGTTAGCAGAGACGGAGGAGCCGTCTTGCTATCTTGAAGCAACCGGTCAACCAGAATGGGAGGAAGCAATGGCCAGAGAAATTAAGGCCATCGAGAAGAATGAGACGTGGTCTCTAGCCCAGTTGCCGGTTGGTCACAAGGCAATCGGACTGAAGTGGATCTTCAAACTAAAGAAGAACTCAGAAGATGAAGTCATTCAGCACAAGGCTCGCCTGGTGGCGAAAGGATATGTGCAGAAGCAGGGAGTCGACTTCGAAGAAGTCTTCGCACCAGTGGCTCGAATGGACACGGTTCGTGTCATTCTGGCTCTTGATGCAAATCGAGGCTGGCAAGTCCACCACCTCGATGTCAAAACAGCTTTTCTCAATGGAGAACTTGAGGAAGAAGTGTACGTAACTCAACCAGAAGGGTTCAGAGTCAAGGGAAAGGAGCACATGGTGCTCAGGTTAAAGAAGGCTCTGTACGGGCTTCGACAAGCCCCTCGAGCGTGGAATATAAAGCTCGACAAGAGTCTGAAGCAGATGGGCTTCGAGCGCTGCTCGCAGGAGCAGGCAGTATACATAAAGGGAAGCTCTAATACCCGAATCATCGTCGGAGTCTACGTCGATGATTTGATTGTTACTGGGAAAGATCCGAAGAGTGTCGGGGTCTTCAAAGAGCAGATGATGGGGGAGTTTGAGATGAGCTATCTCGGATTATTGTCTTATTACCTTGGGATTGAGGTAGATCAGTTCGAAGGGGGAATCTCGATCAAGCAAGCAAGTTATGCGAAGAAGGTTCTATCCCAGTTCGGGATGCTTGAGTGCAACTCCACTAGAATTCCAATGGAGCCAAGAGCGCAGCTCCACAAGGATCTCAAAGGCAAACCGGTTGATCAAACTGAATACCGGCGAGTCATAGGATGTCTTCGATACCTTCTACACACAAGGCCAGATCTCTCTTATGCTGTCGGAGTGGTCAGCAGGTTCATGGAGAAACCGACGGAGATGCATCAGAAAGCAGTGAAACAAGTACTTCGGTACCTTCAAGGAACCATCCATCTTGGGTTGGTGTTTCGAAGAGGAAGTGAGGAGGATGAGATAGCTGGATACTCAGATAGTGATCTAGCTGGAGATCTAGATGACCGGAAAAGCACGGGAGGGATGGTGTTCTACATCAACGACTGCTTAGTCTCGTGGAACTCCCAGAAGCAGAAAACAGTGGCTTTATCCTCGTGTGAAGCAGAGTTTATGGCAGCAGCAGCGGCAGCATGCCAAGGCCTTTGGCTGAAGTCATTATGGTTCGAACTAAGTGGTTCGAAGCCGAAGATAGTGAAGCTCTTCGTCGACAACAAGTCAGCCATAGCTCTGATGAAGAATCCAGTCTTCCACGGTCGAAGCAAGCACATTGACACAAAGTATCACTTCATTCGAGAATGTGTCGAAGCGAGACAAATCGAAGTGGAGTTCATTCGAACTGACGAACAGAGAGCAGATGTACTCACGAAAGCTTTACCAGCAGTGAGGCTGGTAACTATGCGACACCTACTTGGGGTACGAGACCTCAAATCAAATCAGGATCCCTCCATGTGATTGGAAGGGGGAGATTTATTAGATATTCCAACACATGGAATATTTGTTAGGTGTAGTTGGTGGATATTCCCATAATTAGTGGGACTCAAAATAAAAAAATGTGTGGTTCTCATGCATTTCATTTGCCTATAAAAGGCCTCATTTGGTGTTCTTAGAAACACACCAAGAAGAGAGAAAGAAATAAGAGAGAAGGAGAGGCGTAAGAAAAATAGAGAGTGTATTTTGAGTATAGAGTGCTTTTATTTTTGTAATAGTTTATTTACAGAAATAAACCCAGAAAATTGTCCCAAAATTCTCTTCGAGTTTTCTTCCGTTGGTTCGAGAAATTAATTCGATACCAACCCTACTTGTTTAAATTTTTCATTATTGATCCAATTGGGGCCAACAAAATATCCTAAAAAATATTAATCTAAAATTCGAAAGATAATAAAATTCTCAATTCATGTCATGGATTGAAAAATCAATGATATTTAAGGTCCATAATCTATAATTAATTATATTTCAGATCCTGAATTGATAATTCTTTTAAGGGTAATTCTATTCGTAGCCCCCAATTTTCTCATTGTAGCCCCTTAAATAATTAAAATTAAGGAAATATTTTTAAATAGCAATTTTGCCCACAAACTCTAAAATACGCTTAAAATTTTGAAACCCTCTCCATATATCTATAGCCTCAAAATCGTTTCTTTTTTATTTTTTAGAATACATTTTTTTTTCTATTTTTCATAGTTAATTGTGTTGAGGTAATTGAAATAAACTATAAATTCATAATATATTTTGCAGATCAAAATTTTCTATTTTACATTGTTGAAAAAATTATGTTTTTGAAGAAGTTTTATAGTCTTATAAAGATTGTTTAGCACAGTGATTGTATTTGTGCGATTTTTTCAAATTAACTTGTGTCTTCATCCACTTTCAATTCAAGTAACTCCTAAATTCTAATAAAAAATTAGTAGTTTTACAAAATCATTTTTTTCATAATTTTTCATTTACATTGATTCTTTCAAAATTGTTTTTAGAAGATGATTTAATTGCATCATGTTATTGAAATTTGTTATAAAATAAATGTATTTAGTGAATTTGAAGAAAATTACTCCGTCAAATTTTATTCAAAATTTTTGAAGAAGAAGTATGCGCGGGGGTTATATTTTTTTATAAAATATTAGTAAGGACAAAAATGTCAATTAAAATAAAAATTTATATTTTAATTAAATATGGTGGCTATGAAGAGAAAAAAGAGGGTTATGAACGTGTGTTTGAGATAAGTCAAATTTGAAGTCGTTTAATTTGTCCAATTTTGTTTGTCGGATTACCATGAATAAAATTTTAGTCACTTTAATGCAGAAGAAGATTGTGCGATTGTCCAATTAATTTATGGGGTTTGTGTTCTATTGAAAATTATAAAATAATTGAAAGAAACAATTAGTATTTTCAGTTATTTGGAGCTTTTACATACTTTGACCCATAAAAAAATAAGAGTGAAAACACAAATTTATATTTAATACTTATTTATATAAATTTGTGTATTGTGATTTATAGACAGCCTCGCATAAAACTTTCGTATCGTGAGATCATTCAATCTCAAATATTTATTGATGTATTCATTATTAAAAGAGGGTTGATTTTAATATCATGTTAGCATAGACCATTATCAATTTATTATAATTTTAATAATTATGTTTTTTTTTTTTCAATTGAGCATTCTCAATTTGTTAGCCAACAAGAATTGTAATCCTGAATTAAAACCTTGTTAATTGGTGCCTTAACAATCCATAAAATAAAATTGATCAGTGATTATAAATGAGGAAATATATGAAAATGACCACTTTGGTTATATAAAAACCTTAAATAGCCATTTTTATCTACACATTTAAATAATTGCCAAAATAATGAAAATTGACCAAAATATCCTTATTATTGATTTAATATTTATATGGTTTTGAATTTTATGAAAAACTGAAATTATTAATTTTTATTTAATTACTTTTTAATTTAAATTAATTTTATAAGTTCAACCTAGGGTTCATCCTTCCCAATTAAAGTATATAATATATCGAGTCAATAAATTTTACTTTTAATTACTTTCTTCAAATAATTTGAATTCTTTAAAATTATTTTAATATAAATATAAAATTAAATATATTTTATGCGAGTTGGTAAATTTTTTTTATATTGTGTTTTTGTTGTTATAAAAATATTTAAACTAAAAAATATTATTAAATCTGAAAAAATGAGATATTTCTGGAAAATAGCTAATTCTTTAATATGTACATAATATTGGCTAGCTATTTAACGTTTTAATATAGTCAAATAGGTTATTTAAGGTTTCCAATCATTATAAATAATGACTAATTATAATAATAATCACAATTCTTTCTACCTTGGGAAGTGAAGAAAACTTGAGGTGTACGGACATGAAGAAGCTGTGATAAGTAAAGAAAAACACAAAAATAGGAGAAGAGCAAACAAAATACCTAATTAAATGATTTAACAAATAATTGTACAACGATAAAAAAAAAAACTATATATATAAAAAAAAGTCTAATCTCATATCAAAATTAACATTGAATGATTGTTTCGTCCGGTGTCGATATAAGGTAAATTAGGTAAAAATAAAATAAAAATATATGTATAGTTTTTTAACAGAAAAGTACAAGTCGACCGTTTTGCATTGAAGTCAACTTTTACTAATTATATTTTTAACTTTTAAAATTACGAATTGGAAAAGACAATGACATTCTAAATCTAAAATCTCTTATTCAAAGATTTATAATTACCAAAGAGAATCTATCATTTTATGAAGAGAAATAGGAGTGGCAATTTATGATCCGATCCAATAATCCGACAAAAATCCGCACGATAATAATGGATACGGATTGAGGCTTATCGTATAAGGATCCTTATCGGATAGACACGATAAGGACACGAAAATTTCGAATCGGATTCGGATTGGATACGGATTGGATTGGATAATTCATTAAAGGGATTGGATTCGGATCGGATACGGATCCGTTAATAAATTAATAAAATTTATTTATTTAATTTTAAATATAATAATTAATTAATTGATTTTGATATATTAATATTGATTTAGAGTTCTTTCAAAAACTCAAATCTCTTGGTTCTTCATTGGGCGTATCCCATTTTATTAATTCACCACAAAAAATATATTTTTTTAATCTATTCATTATATTTTTTAATATTTATTTTCTTCTACTATCAAAATTTAATAACTTTCTTTTTTTTTTCTTTCTCAACTTCAAGTTTTCAATTAAGTTGTATCAACGGATTAACTAATTGGTGAGATCTTAAATTTTAATGTTGATGAAAGTATTGTAAATTCTCATTCATTGTCTCAACTCTTTCAATTTCACCACGACAGATTAATGGTATTTATTATAATTTATTTTATTTGTTATAAATCTTAAAATTTAAATTAATATTTTTCTCTCTCAAAATTGTAAATGAAGTATTGACGACTAAGGTGAAAGATTGATCAGTATTTAGAAATGAGCATGTTTGACAACTAGAATTTGAATTTAAAACTTATTTATGTATCTTGAGATGTTTGATTGAGGATTTTAATTTCAAATGAAGTTGCAGTTTTATTTATTTATCAAATACATTATTTGAACAATCAAATATGAATATTTGTATTATCTTATCAATTTTTTATTGGATTATAATTGTGTTTATTGAAACGGATTCTTATTGAATTAAAACGATTTGGAATCTTATTGGATCTTTATCGGATCGGATACATAACGGATCATTCGGATACGTGCGGATACGGATTTGAGCTTAACGGATCGGATACAGATACGAATTTTAATTTTTCTTAACGGATCGGATACGGATTTGATCTTAATGAATTGGATCGATAACAGATTGACACGATAAGAATCCGATCCGCACGAATTGCTACCCCTAAAGAGAAGTTTTAACTTATTGTATATATAATTACACAATCTAATTATTTGATCCTATAAGTACTTCTAAGCTTTTCTAGGCCATAAATATGAACATTAATTAATAATGTAAATTTGTTAATTGTTAGTGTTACAATATATGTCTCTAAAATTTCACCTTTTATATATTCTCTCTATCTATAAAAAAAAATAAGAAGAGATATTAAAACTGTCTTCCAGTTAATTTTGAACAAATGCATCCCTTTATTATAAGAATATTTGTTTAGATTTGGAGCTATGAGTAAACGTGTTTCTTTGAAAACCACTTATAAGAGTTGCTGGCAAACCTTTACAACTGAACAAAAATATTTTCCTTTAAACACAGTCACAATTGCCTCAAATGATATATGAAATACAAATATAGAATAGAAGATTAAAAGTTGATATATAATGAATTTTTCGTGGTTTATAGATATATTTAGGAATTAATCCATCTATTTTAGATATAAAAGATAGTTTCTTTTCAGATATTAGAACTGTGAACATCATATATATGTGTAAAGATATTTCAATGTTGAGTATTTATATATTGTGTATTGTCCATACTGTTAATAATGTTTGTCTGATTAAAAACTTAAACATTTTAAGGGTATTTTCATGGAACATTGGACTGTTTGGATCCCATTCCAAACTCGAATTGCCTCATTTTCTCTTTTTCTCCTTGCTTATTAAGTGGAGCATATATCAATGATTATTGTAGTCTATTTCTTCATCAATTTCAATATTCTTATGTTTGTGGAAAACTCTAGAGAAAACTTCCCAATCGCCATGTTCTGCTATGATGCTAGTCAAACTTGAGCTCGTCACAAGTGTTCTATACTTTTATTTAACTAAAAGATAGCACATGATGCCTTCTCAAGTGTTCGAAGATTCTAGCTCCAAGATTCGGAGGCAAATGTATTGAAGGTTTTCTCATTTTGTTGATTTTGATGAGGGTACTTTCTTTTGCTTATAGTCATATATAAAAGTTTTTGAGAAATATTCAATAAGTCATTAAGAATGTAAATATTAGAAAAAATGAATTAATGTAAAATGCCCTTATTAGTTAGCTTGTTTTATATGCAAAATAAATGCACAGGCATTTTGTGTTTAAAAAAAAGGTCTATGGTCATGTTTTTGCCATAAGAAATATATAGTTTTATAAATTGTAAGTTGTGTTTGAGATTGTTTACAAAATGGTATGCGAATAAATGTCATCCAAAAAAAAAAAAGGAAAAAGCAAAAGAAAAAGTAAGGGAAATATTCTTTGATCAAATTAAATAGCTAGTTTCTTTGAATCGATACATATATTCTTTGCTCCGGTTTGAAGTTTATATTATCTTTACTTTTATCTAATTATTTCGGAACTCAAACTTGTGAAACATGAAAAATAAGTTAACTTTTCGTCCTTTTTTTTAACCCTTTTATTTTGTTTGATTCCTTACCCAATTTCAGCATTAGAAAAAGTTCAAAGATGATGTATAGTTTGGATGATACTTTGCTTGCAAGGGAGGATGGATTTCCAAGTAACAACGGATATGATTTGCAGATTTATTACAAGTATAAATAAATCCAGGTTTGATTTTGGTAAGAGCAAGAAAAAAGAAGGCATGATGATGATGATGAGTGAGAAAGAGAGAGAGAAGGAGAAGGAGGAGGAAGAGGAGACTCTGGATCATTTCATCCATCAGCATCCTCTCTCCCTCATACAATCTGATATGGGGTATAGATGTCTGGGGTGTTGGCGGGTTTTTACGGGAGAGGCGGCGTACGGATGCAAGAAATGTGGTAATGAAAGGGTGTTACACGAAGACTGTGCAGAAATGCCGAGAGAGATAAGGCATCCATTGCACCCCCAACACATGCTCGTCCAAAAAACAACCTTTCTTGAGTACAAGTGTTCAATCTGTGAAAGGAGAATTAATGGAATTGGCTATTTCTGCACAAGTTCGGACGATAAGTTTCAGATCCACCTGAGGTGTGCGGGTGCCAAGGGATTGAAGCGCGTGGCTGATGTGCAGACAAGAATGATGCACGGGCACCCGAGTCATCCCGAGCATCCACTGATTCTGGGGAGTAGAAGGCATTCCTTCAAGTGTGATGCCTGCGGCGAAATGGAGACCGGCATATTTTATGTCTGCATCACTTGCCAGTATTGGATCCACAAGCGTTGCGCCTCCTTGCCTGCCACAGCTAATTTCCACCACCTCCACCACCACCATCTCTCTCTTGCATTCTATCTCCCCCCGGAGTATGTCGAGTTTGACGATGTATGTGATGTATGCCGTAAAACTTTGCTACTCAACCGTTGGGTGTATCATTGTGAGCTTTGCAGATATGTTGCACACATCAAGTGCGCCACCAAACCGCCGTTGCCCACTACTACTTTGTAAGTATCTATTATCTTATTATTTTTTTTTTTAGAAAAATCTATTATCTATTATATATACTAAAAGAGTACCTATCAATTACCATTCAAAATCTCAAAATCTGTGACACTGTTCCAACTTTCAATAGCAAATATTATATTATACAACTCAAATGATGGTAATGTTTCTACACCATTGATATCTTTATTTATTCGATTATTGTGCCAATATTAAGGTTTTTTTAACTGCCAATAATAATTAAAAATAGGCCAGATTTTAAAGAAATGTGTTGCACTATTATTATTGTTTCATATTTACTTCTTCATTTGCCTTGTTTAATTGGTAAAAGTGAAAACATACTATTCTGCATAAGGAATGTATTAGTAAATAATTGAATAAAATATAATTTTTAAATTTTCTCCAATCTAACTATGTCATATCATATATTGTTATATTCTTATCGGTTCAAAAATACTTATCCAATTATACCATATTAGCAAAATCGTAGGCTCAATTAGCATAGTATAACATTTTCAACAATATAGGATTCATGTTTTTATGAAAATTACGAATATACATAAAATTATAACCACAAAAGACTGCAGTGCAATATAATTTTCAAGTATAGAAGAACTTGAGAACTTTATATTTTCAAAAAAATAGTTTTTGGCTATTATTATATTAAACATATTTCTCTCTTTTACTGATTAGTTATATGTTGTGGCCAGAATTAAGGATAAGAGTGAGACCAGTGCTGAAGGTTTGATCCGGTTTCCAATGCACGACGGGTATGAAGAGCTAATCAAACCTTTTGTTGTCAAAGAGATAGGAGGAGAAGAAAAAATGATCGTTTTTGAAGACCACAAGTATAGGACCCCTTATCATCATCATCAGCTCATCATGAGTTTATTAGTCTCATCGGATCATATCAAAGATGATGATGATGGGGATGAAGATGAAGATGAAGATGAATCAGAATTGACAATAATATGTGATGGTTGCACAATGCCTATAAAAGCTGATCCGAAGCAGAAATACATGATGAGTTGCAGCAGCACGGAATGCAAATACTTTCTCCACTTGGCCTGCTTCTTCTTACCTCCGGAGCTCCCCTCTCATCCACTTCTTCACAAGCCTGATCACAAGCTAGTCCTTCAACCTTGTCCCAAACTCAACTTCTGGAGGATATGCAACATTTGTGGGTTTTACACAAACGGCCTACTTTACAGTTGCACAAAATGCTACTTCAAAGCAGATATCAGATGTGCGTCCCTGCCCAACACCATCCGGCACCGGGCCCATCCTCATCCAAATCATTATCTTCACTTCAAGTTTATCTTCACTCATGCAAACTAGCAATATTCAGTTATATTCTTGCTATGATGTTTGCTTGGTATTAGTTAAGTCTGTGCTCGTCACTATACCTTTATTTAATTGAAAGATAGCCTTCGAATATTTACCCTCTACCTCTAAGATTGGAATACTTGCTATCTAACTCGGATCTGCTATCTATCTCATCCACTTCATCACAGGGCTGATCACAGCCTAGTCCTTCAACCTTGTGACAAACTCAACTTCTGGACGCAATGCAACATTTGTCGGTTCTGGACAAACGGCCTAGTATACAGTTGCACAAAATGCAAATTCAAAGCAGACATCAGATGTGCGTCCCTGCCCAACACCATCCAACACCAGGCTCATCCAAATCATTATCTTCACTTAATCCTCAAAGAGTACTACTGGACAGGGCTCTGCCGTGGTTGTGGATCTACTTTCCTTTATGGGATGTCATACAAATGCGGCAGTTGTGAATTCATGTTGTGCATTGAATGTGTTCTCCTACCTCCAACCAACAAGCATAAACTGGAGAAGCACCCACTGCCGCTGACATATGATGCAAATCTCAACCATCCCGACCGCTTCTGCTGCGACGCCTGTGAAGATGTAGATATGATCAATCCCAAGAGATGGATGTACCACTGCCGCGACTGCGACACCTCCTTCCATTCCAGGTGCTTTCCTACTACCTCTGGTAAGTATCGAAACATCAAGTTTGGACAGAGGTATGCAGTTGGGGCGGATGTCCACCCGCACCCTCTCACATATTCACTTCTAACCACAAAGCTGCGCTGCGACGTTTGTCGCATCATGCGCTACGGAGTGGAATCTGGATATGATCAGCGTGGATTTCACTGTCCCTCCTGCAACTTCTTCATGTGTTTAGTGAACTGCGGCTATCGGCTGCAACTTCTTCATGTGTTTAGTGAACTGCGGCTATCGGCGCCTAAATAATATTCGGGCCCTCGATTGACACCAATGACTTCTAAAATTAGTTCTAATAATAATAATAATAATAATAATAATTGGTCTCTGTATGCATTATTAATTTCCATTACTTTTATTGCTGTGTATGTAACTCTCATTATATTTAATACTTATTTATATAAATTTGTGTATTGTGATTTATAGACAGCCTCGCATAAAATTTTCGTTTCGCCTCGCATAATAATATTTTAGCATTATATGAAACCTCATACCATTATCAATTTATTATAATTTTAATAATTATGTTTTTTTTTTCAATTGAGCATTCTCAATTTGTTAGCCAACAAGAATTGTAATCCTGAATTAAAACCTTGTTAATTGCAACTGATCATTAACTTGCCACGTATAGTCTGGTTGTGACATATCCTGACTCTGTGATAGCTGCAGAAACAGCGAGCAAATAATATTTTTTTACACCCGTAGATGGTCGATCCCACATGGAATGTGCAATGAAAAATCCAAAGTACTAGTTATAATTTCTAGGACATAGAAGTTTGAGGAATTTGAAAAGGGGTTTTGTTTTGGAATTTAAAGATGACAGTGCAATAAAATAAAGGGTTTTTGAAAACAATAAAGAAAAACACAGATCCTAGGGCAGATAATCTAATCATCAACATGCAAATATCAATCAACTCAGCAATGGGGAAAACATAGATTTTTGTGGATTAAATTCCTTTGTCAGGCAATTAAATCCTAGATTATTAATTAGTGACTATCTCCTCTCGGTCTCAAGAACACCAAATTAATCAATCTCAATAATTATCTAATTAATTCCTATGCAAGTTTCTTCCTTTTGAGACAGAAAACAAACACAATTAATTATCTCTTCCTGTTAATAATTTTCATCTCTCGATCCATCAATTATTAACTATAAACCTAGATCTCAATTCACCTCTCGGTCCTTCTTTTAATCTAGATTATAAAATTAAATCAGAGAATTAATCCATGCTATATGAGTTGATATCAATTAGACATGCATCAGAAAAGAAATCATAACCCTAGAACCTGTTTAGGGTTCTAGCCACAAAACATGACTAGAATTAAAACAAACATATTATTAAAGAACTTACAAATAAAGAGAAACCTTGAATGTCTTGTAAAAAAACTCCAAAGCTCAATTATTCTAAGTGTAATAATGCATAAAAAATCTCCCAAATTCGTGCCTAAGAGTTCATATTTATAGAGGGGGAAAAAGACCTAATTTGAGTATTGGGTAAAAATAGCAAAAACTGTCAAAACAGGCCCAAAATAGCTTTTTCGGGCTTCTGTGTCGATCGAAACAAATCCTGTCGGTCGACAGGAATGTTTTGACCTCTGTTTCGGTCGACACAAATCCTGTCTCTCGACACAGAAATATCTGTCTGCGCAGTCTCACGGTTTTGGCCATAACTTCCTCTCCCGAACTCCGATTGACCCGATTCCAGTTGCGTTGGAAAGCTAATTCAAAGATCTTTCCATCCATGTGCTCCATTAGCTCAGATTCCATCTGTGGAAGAAGTAGTGACTGTTCCTTTGAACATCATCTGCTTTCGGTACGGATTTCCAATGAATTTGGCCTAAAACCTGCAAAATTCACACATCAAAGGCATAACACCCTCTAAAGTAGACTCATGCACAAAAATAAGTAAAAATATAACATAAAAAACTTGAAACAATGGAGAAAAATATAGATAAGTGAGTATAAATATGAGCTTATCACTCTGCCAATAAAAATGGATGTGATACGTACTCATATTTCAACAATTTCAGAAAGGAAAGGAAAATGGAAGGGGAGGAGATGATGATGAATGAATTATTTGCATATGTTGATAACTCTTCTGGTTTTAAAAGTAAGAACCATTTGATTCGGTACTGTAACTGCCGAATTACTTTACATGCCATAGCCAGTTGCACAGTCTGCACAAAACAGACCATAATAATTG
>JAPKLW010006476.1:0-13830 GCA_026898455.1 Plectranthus barbatus | reverse complement strand
CATGTTGATGGGAGAGGACCTTGATGACACTTTCTTCTCAAAAGAAACGTGGCAGATCATAATGTCCATTGACGATGGGGTCGAGGTAGATTGGGCGAAATATATCTACGATAACGTTCGAGACTGTGTCCAATATTACCCGGCAGTGCCTCTGCTGAATGGAATGCAGTTTAGTTGGCTGCTGGAGCAGAGCTTCCCTTGGATAGCAGAAGAACATTCGAACATTGTAGATGCGGACTTCTTCCCTTTTAAGCCTCCTTCTTCCTAGAATAGCCGTCATATTGTTGTTTTCAACTTTCTCATCTTCCTTTGTAATGACATTTTTCAATGAATGGAATGAGAATATTTAGATTCTGAACAACTATTCGTTGTTATCTATCAATAATGTCATTCGCTGATAAACAACCAATTTCTGCTTAGCATTCTTGGTGTTAGCAGATTGCTATAATGAGTATTCTTCAGCAGATGTAGTTATCTTCCAGAGTACTTAACGTCGTCTTCTGAAAAACCAAGAGATAAAGATAAGAATAACATCTCATCCAATACTCTGTCTAGGATATGCTTGCATCAGTATCCTAGCAAACTGTCTTGTGATTGTGTTGAATTTCTGTGGCAATTCTCCTGTTTCTGATGTAGGCCACAGTTTTCCACACACGGTCATCAAGTGCTTTCATTTAAGACGATAGGTTTCTGTCTTAATCAATGGATTTGGGATATCCTTTGGTGTCTTCTTTGAGCATTCGTGGAAGATAACGCCATAATACTCAGGTAGGTCGACTTGCTGTAAGTAGCTTTAGCAAGACAGGTGGTGCTTCCCAACTCGTCGAGACACCTCGACTTCCGCCCTCTGAGTTGAGTTGACAAGACACTTTTTGGGAGAATGTTCCCTCTCAGGAGAGAACCACAATCTTGCTGTATATATAACATCCCACTTGTTGTCTTGAATTCCATCTCTTCCACTCCATTTAGCAGAGCATTTTCTTGTTTCCAAAATGCATCACGTTACTATTGCTCTAAGCGATTTAAGCGTTACTCGCAACCAGATTCTTCATGAATCAGGGTTGTATTATGAGTATGGGAACAACTGTTGCGTTGCTAATTTTGTTATGGGATCTCTTCATGAGAGTTGTCTAACCCAATTTCTGATGACTATGCCATCACGTTATCAGAAACGAGCTCTACAGAGCTTTATCTTCAGATGTCAAACCACTGATGACGCCATATGGAGCTCCTTTGATAACCAAGTGGTTTGTTGGACTCCAACCCTTTTCTCGCAGGAGTTTGGCCTTCCACGGGGTCCCACTTGCGTTATGGATGTCTACCGCCATATGACTGCTCCAGAGTTCGGCTACTGGGATAAATGGAGGCAGTCGGACTACTATGACTTTTCACCAACTCCATCATGCTTGGAGTTGAAAGAGGAGTATAGAGTCCTCTTTGACATTGTTAGCAATGTCACTTTTGGAGTTCCTGCTGACAACTACGTGTTCAACCCAAGGATCTGGAGGGCCATGATGGCCATTGATTCGGAGATGAAGAACGTTGACTGGGCAGGGTTTTTCTTTGAGGGGGTGAAGGAGTGCATCGACCTCTTTCCTCAGGTTCCGCTGCCAACTGCCATGCAGCTGAGTTTGTTGCTGGAGCGGAGGTTTCCTCATCTTGTCTCCGAAGGCATCCCTTTGATGGGATTTGACTTTTATCCCTTGAGGGTTCACTTTCCTAACTCGGGTTGAAGAATGTTTCGAATTCTCCTCCTTTTGACATCCACAAAAATATTGATAGTTTTGTAGCACATGATGGTGTAGAGTTGAATATATCTGACATCTCTGTTCAGTAAGGTTGTGTAGCTTTTGAAGTCTGTCGTCCTTCTGTTGAATGAATATGCTAATTTAGATTCCTTCTTTTTGTGAATCTTCGTGTAGACTCTTTTCAACTATTTTTCATGACATTTTTCAACATTTCATAATGTAGTAATGTCAAGATATTTTCAGCAAGCCGAAGAAATAGCATTCAGAATGTAATAACCATCAAACAAGTTTCAAGAATCTCCACATAGAAAGAATGAAAGCTAAGACTCATTCATCCACATCTTCATCTAATTCCATCAATCCCAGCTTTAAGCATAATTCTTTAAATCTGGTTTCTGGAAGAGGCTTTGTAAATATGTCTGCTATCTGATCTTCGGTGCCTATATGGCGAACATCGATATCATTCTTTTCCTGATGATCTCGTATGAAGTGATGACGAATATCTATATGCTTGGTCCGAGAGTGATGGACAAGATTCTTTTTGATGCACATGGCACTGTTGTTGTCGCAGTAGATAGGCACACATTCAGGAGAAATACCGTAATCTTGTAGTTGTTGCTTTATCCAGAGAATTTGCGAACAACAGCTAGCAGCAGCCACATATTCTGCTTCAGTGGTGGAGATAGCAACAGAGTGCTGCTTTTTGCTGAACCAACTAATAAGCTTGTGTCCTAGAAATTGACACGTGCCACTCGTGCTTTTCCTGTCGATTTTGCATCCTCCAAAATCAGAATCTGAATATCCACTCAGAGCGAGACTATCTTCTCTGGGATACCAAATTCCTAGTCCTTCTGTACACTTCAAATAGCGAACAGTTCTCTTAGCAGTATCAAAGTGGGCCTTCTTCGGCTTGGATTGATATCTAGCACATAATCCCACGGCATACGAGATATCTGGTCTGCTAGCTGTAAGATATAGTAGTGAACCTATGATCCCTCTGTAAAGAGTAGGATTCACATCATCTCCTTCTTTCTCAAGAGCAGCAATGCATGTTGTGCTGATAGGTATGCGCAGACTCTTGGTCTTCTCCGGACAATATTTAGCAATTAAGTCACGAGCATACTTCTTCTGATGGATGAATATTCCCTCTTTGGATTGTTGAACTTGTAGTCCAAGAAAATAAGACATCTTCCCCATCATGCTCATTTGAAAATGGCTAGTCATGAGATCAGAGAACCTATCACATAGATCTTGATTCTTTGATCCAAAGATTATGTCATCAACATATATTTGAACTAGCAGAATGCTGTCTCCATCTTTAATGCCAAAGAGAGTTTGATCTATCCTCCCTTTCTGAAATCCATTATTCAATAGAAATTTAGACAAAGTTCCATACCAGGCTCTTGGTGTTTGCTTCAGACCATATAGTGCCTTCTTGAGCCTGTATACTTGATTGCCTTGCTCAAATCCCGGAGGTTGCTCGACATAGACTTCCTCCTTGAGCTCTCCATTTAGAAAGGCACTCTTCACATCCATTTGCATTACATCGAATCCATGGTATGCAGCATATGCCAGAAATAGGCGGATTGCCTCTAGTCTTGCTACTGGGGCGAAGATTTCATCATAATCTATGCCTTCACATTGTCTATATCCTTTGGCCACAAGAAGTGCCTTGTTCCGAACCACAAAGCCTGATTCATCCTTCTTGTTCTTGAATACCCACTTTGTGCCAATAACACTCTGGTGCTCTGGTCTATCAACTAGTTCCCACACATTGTTTCGTGTGAATTCTGCAAGTTCCTCTTGCATTGCGTTCACCCAATCTGGATCTAGTAGAGCCTCCTCAATTTTCTTGGGTTCTTCATTAGAGATGTAACATGCTAGCATAGCATTGCCGTTTTCTTGTCTGGTTAAGATAGGATCATTTATGTTTCCAAGAACACCATCTATAGGATGCGCACGTAGCCATGTAGGTCTGATACGTGCTGGAATTTCAGCAACCGGTGCTCCTCCTTGGTGGATTTCATCAGGGACATTCTCTTCCTCATTGTCTTCATTCTCCCGGTGCTCAGCAACTGGGACATTGTTAGTTTCATCTTCTGCGTTTGCTACAGGGACTTCAACTTCAGGAGTGACATTGATAGGTGCAGCATCTGCTGGAATTTCAGCAACCGGTTCTTCTTCGATTGGAATCTCTGCAACTCCTTTGCTAAGATCTTCAGCAGCCTCCATGTCACCTTGATCATCAAGAATTCCTTCGACGTCTAAATTTTCATTTAGATGTATTGTGGAAGTGGCCTCAGCATGATCGTTAGCATCACTGGCCTGGTCAGCAGTTTGGGTCCCTGCTGTGTGCGTCTGATTTGGATTGCAGTCATTCATAGACTTAGTCGGATCAATACGCATATTCTCGAAAGAATTTAAGAATGTTTGATCATTGACATCATTAGTCTCATGATTGCTATCCTCTTTTCCATTGTTTTCTCTGCGCACTAAAGTAGACTCATCAAAAATAACATTGCATGTTATTTCCACAATACCAGTAATCTTATTCAATACCCTATAACCTTTATGAGTAGGATGTCCATAACCAAGAAATACACCCTCATCTGACTTAGGTGAGAAGGTATTAAGTTTAGATTTTCCGTTATTGTGAATATAACATGTAGATCCGAATGCACGTAGATGAGTTATGGAGGGCTTACGACCGTTGTACACTTCGTAAGGAGTCTTGTTGAATTTGCCCGTGATAGCACTTCTATTCTGTGTGTAACAAGCCGTCATGACTGCTTCCCCCCAGTACTTAGCAGGAAGTTTGGAATCTGCTAACATTGAGCGAACAACTTCCTTCAGCGTCCGATTCCTCCTTTCTACTAAACCATTCTGTTGAGGAGTCCTTGCTGTAGATCTTTCGTGTGATATTCCAGCTTCAACACAGAAATCCATCAGCACTCCATTACAGAATTCTGTTCCATTGTCAGATCGAATTCTCTTTACAGTAACTTCTTTACTGTTTTGCTCCTTGAGAATCAGTTCTGGCAGGATGAGTTTCACCTCGTCCTTTGTTTTTAACAGACGTACCCATGTGTACCTGGAGAAATCATCAACCACCACTAGTGTATACAAACGTTTGCTTACAGTGGGTGGAGTGACTGGACCGAAGAGATCCATATGAAGTAGTTCCAGAATTCTTTGCGATGTTTCTTTTTCGGGATTTAACTTAAAGGATAATTTGGTCTGCTTCCCTTGTTGACATGATTTGCATATTCCTTCCTTGCGGAAAGTTTCATCGGGCAGACCTACAACAAGCTTATTCTTGGCAAGGTAATTAATAGTTTTGAAGTTTAGATGATTGAACCTCTTATGCCATAGCCATGTTGTTTCTTCTTTATTTAGAGCTAGAAAGCAGGAATGTTGTTGACCGCTTTGCCAATCAACAATATACAAGCCACCCTTGCGAATGCCTCTTAGTTTTACTTCTCCTGAAATAGCATCAGCAATAGTACAACCAGTATTCATAAAGGATACAATATACCCGTTTTCACATAATTGGCTTATGCTGAGTAGATTGTGCTTCAAGTTGGAGACGAGTGCTACATTGACGATTCTTAATCCGTTTCTTTCAATGCACCCTCTTCCAATGACTTCTCCTTCACTGTTGTCTCCGAACTTGACCTTAGGACCGTTAAGTAGTCTTCTTATGTTTGAGAATAGTTCTTCGTTCCCGGTCATATGAGCAGAGCAACCGCTATCCAGGACCCACTCATTAGATATGCATGTTCCCGTAGCTCTCGAGTCCTGTTCCTCAGTTTGCTCAGCAGCGAGAGCTGATTCATTGGTTTCTTCAGCATCGTTGTCTGCGTCCGCGAACTGATCTTCAATGATTTCTGCCATTAATACGAACAATGCTTCTTCGTTATCTTCTTCTTCTGAAGAGCAGTAAAACTCCTCTTCATCAGCAATCTCTGTCCTGGTTAGCAATGCCTTGGTTACTGCTTTAGCAGCGCGTCTTTCAAAACGTTGCTTCAGGCGTTCTCGTTCTTCTCTGCTGACTTTCGGGCAGTCATGCTTCAAATGATCTGGAGACCCACATTCAAAGCAAGTTCTAATTTTTCGCTCTACTGAGCGGTTAGATGATGATGACTGAGTCTCTTTTGCTTCTTTTTCAGCTTTCTCTGCATCTTTTTCATCTGTTCTTCCAACTCATTGATCTTTAGATCAATCGGCTGTGTACCTGCACTGGAAGTACCTTCCTTTGCGGGTGATGCTGGAGCAGATCTTTCGGGCTTGTAGAAGGACTTCTTTGTCTTGAATTTGTTATAGTCCTTCTTAGCGAAGTACGCCAAGTCTTCAGGGTTGCTAGCGAAATTTGATGTGGCTTGTGCTACAGCTGTTTCATTTTTCTTCGACTGCTGTATGATAAATTCGTGAGCTTTAAGTTGAGCAAATACCTCAGATGTAGTCATACTATTGAGGTCTTTTTCACTCAAACTTGTTACTTTCGCAAACCAGTCATCTCTTGGATACAGTTTGGAAATGATTTTGTTGTTCATTTCTCCATTATCATACTTCTTTCCAAGATTCCTGAGTTCTCCAATGATAGTGTTGAAGCGTTCCTCCATAATTTGTATGGTTTCACCTGCACACATAGAGAAGGATTCGTACTTGTCTACAGCTATCTGTAGTTTATTACGTTTCATTTGATCCGTCTCCTGAGAAGACTCGCACACGTAGTCCCACATTTCCTTAGCAGTTTCAAAATCAAGCGCTTTCTCTTTCATCAGCTTTGGAAGTGAGTCAAGAATCAATTTCTTTGCCACGTGCTCTAGTTGTGCTCTCTTTTTGTCTTCACTTGTGTATTCATCAAACGGTTTAGGAACCATGTCAGGTCTCGGTGGTCTTGGTTCTCCTTCAGCAGCATCTTCAGCACGTTCAAGTCCTATAAAAGTGTTAGCTTTCATAATCTGAATAGGACCTCTTACCAGTACATCAGCCATCTCAGGGTGTATGCTTTGAAGCTGTATGAGAGCCATCTTCTTCCTAGATGAAAAATTCTCTCTGTCATATTTTCCAAGTGAGTGGTTCAACATTCTGTATGTTTTTGGAATGATTTCCTTAGCTAGATAAACAGAAACAAGGATAAGAGTGCAAGGAAAAGATAGATCAGGTTTCAAAGCGACTCAGAAGCAGTCGGTTTTTCAACCTCGCTCTGATACCACTTGATGGTCCTCAAATATCAGAGTCGTCATGGATACAACTCAACACGAAATGCAGCGGAATAAATGTTCGTCACTTACACTTGTCGTTGTTTACAAAATGTTTCTTAGCTCAAGTTGTCACTTAGATGTATTTTCAGATATACGCTAGCAACTATGTTTCTAGGTTTCAAATCAGCTTGATACAGTAAAGTGATAAAACAGTAAATGAACACAGGATTTTATAGTGGTTCGATCCAAATAGATCTACGTCCACTCCTTAGCCGAAACGCTAAGAATTTCACTAGAAAAGTATACAGATTACAAGGATTCGCCTTTCCAGTTAAGTAGGCAGTGAGCTTTCGGCCTGGCTACTTGACAGCTATCCTCCGTTAATCTGGACTTTGGCTGGGTCAAGGGCGCACCTTCGAAACTCCTGCCTTGCCTAAAATGGAAGTTTTATAGTCACTTCCTGACTTTCCTTGAATGTGGCTAAGAGCCCGTCTTAGTCTTGACCTTTTCAGGTGTTCGACTGTTAGATTCTTTCTCGGAAGAAAAGAATCCCAATGATTGAAATATTCTTGAATGCAATCAAGAATATCTTCAATGGAATGTCAGTATATCAACGACCGATACTTGGGTTGTTGGGAGCTTTTAATAAACTTTCACACGGCTCTCAACAGACTACTTTTGTATATTCACTTCGTCAAAGGAATCTCTTGCTTGAGTGTTCGTGAATGTATGAAGTGAGAAAAGCAGCTCTTGTAGTTTTTCGGCCCCTTTTTTTTTCTCTCTTGGATCTTCCTTTTATAGGTGGAGATTCAAATCTTGAATCTCCATATCCGTTAGACACAACGGCATCTTTGTCCAAGAGTGGATTAACTTGTTTGAACACTTTTTGTATATGACTGTACTTTTCGAACTACTTTTGGAAAGTCTCGACCTTTGCGTGTACTTTTGTCAGAATCGCAGTCCGTCTTCAAATTTTGATTCTTTTGCTTTGCTAAGCTAGAATCTGCTAAAGTATTTTTCCTTTGATACTTTGACTTCCGTTGCTTGTAATTTCTTATTCATTGCTGAAGGATCCCGAATGCTAACGCCTTAGCATTCTGTTGATATTTATTGTCTAGCGAGCGTTCAGCCGTTTGCTAGTGATCCTTCGTTAGTTGGCTTCTCTAGCAGCTTGTAAGTGGAAGACGAATGCTGATACCGTCTGCTTCATATCTGCTAGGAATTCTTCTTAGCACACTAGTCTATTACAACTCAATGTAAAACTTATACAGGACTTTACAAAGTGTGCTAGACTCTCTAAAGTTCGGCAAATGATCGACCAACTAACTAAGGTTTGATCCAACAAAACCTTTTACAAATGGGTCCTAAGGGAGATTTTAGAAATAATTTCCCAACAAGTTTTCATCAAATAAAGCCAAGTCATACGAGAATTATCATCAACAAATATAACAAAATAACGAAACCCAGGTTTAGATATAATAGGACACGGATCCCATACATCAGAATGGACTAACTCAAATGGAGCACTTGCTCTCTTATTGACACGAGGACTAAAACTAATACGATGATGTTTAGCAAAATGGCAAGACTCACAATCTAAGGATGGCAACTGGGAGAATTGAGGACACATGGTCTTCAAAAGTGGAAGAGAAGGATGGCCCAATCTACGATGTGCTTCCATAGGAGTAACAATTCTGGTACATGCAAAGGATGTGGGATGTTGCGTGTCAAGAATGTATAGGCCACCTGATTCATGCTCTTTACCAATAATCTGCTTCGTCGTAAGATCCTGAACCAAACAATAATTAGGAAAAAAAGAAGCACAACAATTGAGATTTTTAGTAAGTTTACTGACAGAAATCAAATTAAAGGTAAGGTCTGGAAGACTAAGAACAGATGACAAAGAAAGGGAAGATGTTGGATTGACAGTTCCCGAACCAATGACATGAGACTGGGAACCATCAGCAAGAGTAACAGGAAGAGCATGAGTATGAGGGTCAAAAGTAGTGAACATATTTGAGTTACCTGTCATATGATCCATAGCACCAGAATCGATGACCCACTTGGAAGAGGAGGAAACAAGACATGCATTAGGATTACCTGACTCGGCAATCACAGTGACAGAGCTAGATTGAGTTGATTGTTGCATCAGCTTGGCATACTCACTCACAGAGATAGTAACAGAATCACTAGAATTGCCAGAACCACTTTCAGCCACATGAGCAGATTGAGGGATCTTCCTTCTGTTGTGATTGTACCGAAGTTTCTGGTAATCTCTTTTGGTGTGACCAATCTCATGACAATAATGACACTCCACATTTGTTGTCCAATGTGGCTGAGTTCTCTTGTTTCGATCATTCTTGTGTTGCGGCCTTGCAGATTGATAAACATGTGCCCGACTGAGGAGGGCACTGTTATGTGGAGAAGGTGGAGCAGTGGCAGTACGCTCAGTGCGAAGAAGTCGACTGAATGCTTCATCCAAGGATGAGATCTGGCTATCAGACAGTATTTGAGACTTAGCTGTCTCAAAATCAGTTGGAAGACCAACTAAAAAACTCATCACCGCCATTTTCTCACGTTGAGCTTGTTGAACTCTAATATCTGGGCTAAATGGAAGCATCACATTTAATTCTTCATAAGTCCTCTTAAATTCCATAAAGTAATCTGTAAGAGACTTGTCTGCTTTCTCCGGCTTATAAAAGGCCTGACAAACATCATACATTCGAGAAATATTCCTTTTTCCCGAATACAAAAACTCCAAATATGATAGAAGTGATTTCACTGTCCGACAATGGGTGACCATTCCAACCACTTCACTACTAATAGAATTACGAATCTGTAAAAATAATCTAGCATCCGCACGAAGCCAATTAATTTTGGTGTCATCAGATGGTGGATCATCAGTCATATGTTCATCCATAGACACACTCAACAAATAAAGATCAATGGTTTGATGTCAATCTATATAATTTTTAGAACTAAGTTTATGTTCCGTTATCTACGTCATAACAGGCACAACATCAACAATCTTCTTTTCGTTGTCAAACATTATAAACAGCAGTAGAAGGGTTCCAATTAAAATCAACTTTCAAAACAATACTAACAGAAACCTAAAAAATGAAGTCACATAAGATCAAGAAGGACACAATCAGGCCCACAGATGAGTATAGGGAAGCCCGACGAGTCTGTAGAAGTTGCTGGAGACAGATCTGACGGCCGATGCTGGTTCACGCGCCTCCGCGCATTTCTGCTGCGCGAGAACTCCACCGGCGCGTGTACTTCACACGTGCGGATTCCGGCGGCCGGACTTCGGTCGCCGGTTGCTGAGGTGCCGGCGCTCCTCCCTGTGCTGGCGGTGGTGGCCGGTTGTCGACGGATGCGAAATGGGCAGCGAAAATAGGTGTTGTGTTATTTTCTTGCCCAAGCCCAAACCCTATTTCTCAAATCTCTAATAAACCTTAATTTTCGAAATTTAATTTGCCCAGACCGGAACCCGCTCTGGATACCATGTTAAAACAAAGTAATTGTGGGAATTTTCATAATAATATTAATCAAGACTTTACACCAATATATACAAGTAGTAAAATCTAATCTAGGAAAGTAAGAAATAATGCTATCCATATTTACATTTGAATATACTAGGTATATTCCTAAATATTTCTAACAGTGTAGAATGCTAATACTTGACCAACAACAGCAGATGAACAAAAAAATTGCAGTTCAGATGAATGTGCTGCAGTGGGAGTGAAAGCATCTAATAGTTGTTAGCTCTGTTATATAAGATTGGCTTACTTCTGCAATAGCCTAATATTATTGACAACAAATGGATGGTTGCCCTGCTAAGGCAGGAAGGCTGCAGATGGACGTGCAAAGGTTGGGGGACGAAGCTGCAGCAGACACACAAGAAATACCAGCAAGAAGAAATGGCGCCTGAAGAAGACAATGACGAACAGGGACAGGCTGTAGCTCAGGATGGCTGCGCGCGATGCGCGATGGGCAGGGACAGTGCGCGACGAAAATGGGGCAGCAACAGGCGCGCGACGGCAATGTTGCAGCCAGCAGAGGCGACCGACGACAATGGGCAGTTGGTTGTAAAGCATGCGTTGTCATGTAGGTTGGAAGTTGATATTGTTGGTTTGAATTGAAAGGAAATTATGGATAATATGTGGAATTTGAGTTCAATTGTGAATTGGTTCTTGGATTGGTTAAGTTTGTCGTTGTCCTAGAGCGTTCATCCTAATTGATTGACCCTAATTATTGTAGGAGGTTGAATTGAGGAAATTAAGCTCATACACATATTTAGCAGAAAGCATCTCATTCCAAGCCTAATACCAGGTGGGAGTTATTTACCATATAAAAGCAAAACATGTTTTCTTTTCAAAATGTGTGAAAAATGTTTTGTTTTTAAATGAATGCTATGCTCGTTTTGTGCTATTATATCTATCCTCTATCGATTTCTATCGATAGAGAGTTATATTAATGAATTTGGAACCAGGTTCTCACTGTTCTAGAATTCATTAACTGAAGTGGGGTGAAAAGCCCCCACAAATTGTGAAATGGGTGTACAACCCCCACATATTATGAAGTGGGGTGAAAAGCCCTCACGTGTTTTGGATCCAGGGTATGATTGTAAACGATTGGGTCTCAAAGGTAAATTCTGAGACTAGTGCACTTTAGATGACAGTAGGTTGAGTGAGTATTCATTCCTAACTGCTCATCGTAACTTAGAGGTCGGCCAGCCTTCAGTTACACCACATAAAAACATATATAATATCATGTAAAATAGCACGCGTGCAAAATAAAATGTTTTGGATTGCACGGTTCATTTCAACAAAACCCCGTGTACATCTGTGTGAGTTGCATGGCATTCTTATATAACTGTATGTTTTTGGGCATGCTTCCATTGGGTACATTTGTACTTAGCCCCTTGTGTTATTTCTAAAATGCGCAGGTTGAACAACGAAGATTGGAGTACAAGGGGTGTAAACAGGCGAAGTAAAGATTTTGCAGATTTTAAAAGATCATGAGATATGCATCTCCATATGCATATCTCCACTACGCTGCACATACCGCTGCTACACTCTCTGTTATTCCTTCCCTTTTTGAAAGTATTTGTGTGAGTTGAAGTTAAACTTTTGTGAGATTATAGACTCGATATTTTGGGATTTAATGCTATTTCATATGTTTCTTTAAATTATCATAGTCTTCCGCTGATTTAAATCGAGAAAATGTTTGGAAAACCTGATCATCAATGTAACGCGTCCTCAAATTAGGGAAGGTCAGTTGGGGGCGTTACAGAGGTGGTATCAGAGCATTGGTTTTTGGTTTTAAACGATTTGAAATTGTTTTGAAAACTTCGAGTCTTAGAAGTGTTTTGATTTGAAAGTTGATTGAAGTGTCCGCTTATGTTTACACCCTACTCCATCCTGCGCAACCTGAGGTATATTTAAAGGTTTTGAAATTTCTGCTTGCAATTTGAGTATGATTTGAATATTTTGAAAGCATTTGAGTATTGGGTGAAAAGTGATTTGAAGGATGAATGGAAATAGTGTTTGGGTTGATTGAAGAAGTTGAAATGTTCTAAATGTGTCGATTTCGGGTTGAGCAGAGTGCTTGTTGGTCCTTTAATGTCAGAGTCGTCGTGATGAAGACTTAACACGAAATGCAGCAGAATAATTATACGTCACTTACACTTATACTTTTATCAATGTATTCAAATTGTTAGCTAGCTCAAGTTGTCACTTAGATGTATTTTCATATATACGCTAGCAACTATGTTGCTAGGTTTCAAATCAACTCTATACAGTAAAGTGATAAAACAGTAAATGAACACAAGATTTTATAGTGGTTCGATCCAAATAGATCTACGTCCACTCCTTAGCCGAAACGCTAAGAATTTCACTAGAAAAGTATACAATCAGTACAAGGATTCGCCAATACTTGTAGTAGGCGGCGAACTTTCGAACCGGCCACAACACAGCTATCGTCCGATACTTTGCACTTTCCGAACACAGCTCCGGCCAAGTCAAGGGCGCACCTTCGTAAAACTTGTCCTTCGCTAATGAGGCTGTTCTAGTTTGCCCCTGAACTCAATAAATATGTGGCTAACGCCCGTCAGAGTCAATCCTTTTCAAGAATGACTGTTGGATACTCCTAGAAAGGAAATTGTCCCAATGATTGAAGATTCTTAACGGAAGTTCAAGAATCTTCAAGGATGAGTGTCAGATATTCGATGAGAAGACACTCTTGGTTGTTGAAGGCTTTGAATGTGCTTTTTATCACGAGCTCTCAACTGACTACTTTTCACTTGTTCGCTTTGTTAAAGGAATCTCACACTTGGATAGTTTGCGAATGTCGGTAGTGATTGAAGCAGTAGTACTCTCCACTTTCGGATCTGTCTTTTATAGATGGAGATTCAAACTTTGAATCTCTATATCCGTTAGACTCAACGACTCCTTGATCCGAGAGTGTTTAGTTTGTGACAGTCGCTTTTGTCTTTGACTTGTACTTCCTTAACTACTTTGGGAAGGTCTCGTCCTTTGTGTGAGCTTTTTGTCAGAACGGCAGTGAGACTTCAGCATCCTGTGTATTGTTCCTGCTAGGATCCTTTGTTTGGCAGTTGAAGACTCTCGTTGACGCATGACACTTTTATCCTTTGTTTGTTTGTTCTTCTAGCAGTTGTAAGTTGTTGATGAATGCTAATGTCTTAGCATTCTGCTATTCAGCGACTCTCAGCAGATGTCATCTGCTTCGTATCTGCTAGAAGATCTTCTTAGCATACTAGTCTATTACAACTCAATATAAAACCTATACAGGACTTTACAAAGTGTGCTAGACTTTCTAAAGTTCGGCAAATGATCGACCAACTAAATAAG
>JAPKLW010006475.1:0-12151 GCA_026898455.1 Plectranthus barbatus | reverse complement strand
TCAGCCGCCTGCTGATGAGACTTTTCCCAACTGGTGAACAGTAGCCAGTGGTAAGCTCTTCTCATGCTGGTGAACAGTGACCAGCCATAAGCTCTTCTCATGCTGGTGAACAGTGTCAGCATGAGTCTTGATCAGCTGCGACTTACAACTCAAAAGACCTAAACAGGACTTTACATTTGAGACTAGAGCTATCTAGAGACAACTGACGCTGGTAGGACTTAGGATTTGATCCACCAAAACTATAATCTAAACAAGTAAGCTACTGGGAAAGGAAACCTTGGACAGATTTCCCAACACTTAATACTCCCTTTGATTAGTCCCTTGACATTTGGATAGATTGGATAGAGGAAATGAGTATTTTATTAGTGAGTGTGGGACGGAGTGAGTATCATTTACACCTCCCATTTAATTAAAATATTATTTTCTCTATTTCAATATAATATGAAACTTAGAAATATTTTAAATTTATAAATGAATAAATCAATTCACTGATTATTCATATAATTAATATATAAAATCACGAGAATATTTAATTACATTTTTTTAAATGAATTCTTGATAAATCCTTTAAAAAATGTTAGAGGTATACACAATTCAATTTATATTTCAAATATAGTGGAAATATTTATTTTTATAAAACACATATCAAACCCACTTTTTATAATATAAAGTAAAAATGAGAAACAATAATGAATTTCAAATATTATATTAATTTTCAATTTTTTTCTCCACACTTGATTAAAAAATAAAATTTAAACTTAAAAAAAATTAGTGTCCGATAACCGACCCAGACCCAAAAAATTAATAATAAGATTTATATTCAAAATTGTGTTATGAGAAATTAGATTAAAGCATAAAGATTAAAAAATTAAACATAATGCTTAATTGCTTTATAAATCGTGATTATAAAGCAAAAAAATATAATCTGGAAAATGTTTTAATCTGAATTTTTTAGATGAATTATGTAAATTCATTCGCATAAATTAATTTTTAGTTAATTTTTAGTACGCTCCCTATATATATGCATTGAGTTTTGAGATGAGAGAGAGAGATTGCTCTGCCAATTTTTGCTAATCTGGGGCACTTACCAACTCCAGCAATCTCCTAAAATGGCATTTGATGCCAAAATAGAAAAAAAAAGAGTAAGTAAAGAATATTTTATAAGTAAGTTAATATTTTTTTGTTTTAATTTTTTTACTTTTTTTCTTCTTCCAAATTCTTATTTCTTTTTAAATTTTATTTATTAGAGTTGAATCTTAAAAATTATCCATTAAAAAATACGGATCGAACACAAATACGAATCCAGAAACAAAGAAAAAAAATCGATTAGAAGAAATATAAATCGAAATCGAAGAAAAAATTAAATCGCTAAAGAAGAAATTAAATTGCTAAGAAAGAAATAAAAAATGTACTATTTTAGTTTTTTTAATAAAAAACAAAAATTATAGTAATAATTAAAGTTGGACCAATCAAGAATCCTGACTTCCAATTTCACATCACCAATTAAAAAAAATCTCAAACTCCACTATATATATATATATATGATCACAACTCAACAGATTTTCATCTTCAAATATCACCTTTAGATCTACTCCCAAAGTCTAAAAACTATGGACTCTTCCTCGAGTTCTTACCGAAGATGCAGAGACGTAACTTCAGCGGCGGCACGTAGCTCCGGCGAGGAGAAGAACAAGAAGAAGAAGGGCAGCTCCACCGTGAAGCTGTCGACCGATCCTCAGAGCATGGCGGCGAGGAATCGTCGCCTACGTATCAACGACCGGGCCAAGACTCTGCAAAGCATTGTCCCCGGCGCCGGTGAATTGGACATGGTTTCGTTGCTGGAGCAGACCATAATGTATATCAATTCTCTCGAAGACAAGATTCATCGCAACAGCGTCACGATCAACTTTGTTGATCATCCCTCAGTTTCTGCTGCTCAGCCAAAGAATTGCGATGTGACTCCGTTTCCTCCTCAGGGTTTGGACATATGCGATGAGATTTACTCGGTGGATCAACTTCTGGCGGAGTGCGGCAAGTTTGACTTGCCGAAATCTTAGTTTTCTGATTGAAGAGGAGGGGGCAATGCAAAGCTTTTTTTTTGTCTACGTAGCTCTCCCTCGAAAATTATGTGTGTCTAAGACTTAGGTTAACTGTTATGTATTTTGGTGTTATGTATTTTGGTATTTTGACAGCTTGTATAAACTATGAAGGGAAATGAATATTGTAATTACAATTATGAATATCAATGCTTTTTCTTACAGCACTTCTACAAAACGAAATCAAGACAGATATTTAATGTAGAAAATGTTAAGGAATTTATTATCCAAAATATTAAATAAAAATAAGTAAAGAATATCAACCTATGAACTCAAAATAATGAGCATATTGCAAACAGATAAAGATGAGTGAATGTGGGATAAAATCCTATGAACTCAAGTTTGGAGGTGAATTACATTGAGGATAACATAAAAATTTAATTTTTTTTAATTAATAAAAAGTTAATGTAAACATTCATGGATTCTAATCAAATCTGTAATTTAGCATTGCACTTTAAGATCAGAGCAAATAAGCATGTAAATAAATTTAACATGCAAGATGAGTGCTGGTGCTGATTACACTGGATGTGTAAATTCAGCTGATAAGTAAAAACTTAGACAATTGTTGGACAATAAGAGATTGTCATCAACTTGTCAGTTAATCATTCCATTAGAGATATAGCAATTACATGTACAATGAATGATAACTGACTAGTCTAACAGATTTACTTACAAAAAGTATAAAGAGATTAGACTATGGCTTAGAAGATGATCCTGGTGACTGAGTTCGACCACTTGTGATAGACCTCAGGATCGCAGTAAGTTCAGCCATGTCTTCCTCTCTCTTCTGCCTCCATTCTGCAGCAATTCTTCTCTCTTCGGCTGCGAGGCGTCTCTCTTCCTCAGCAATTTTGGCCCTCTCCTCTTCAGCCCGTGCTCGCGCACTTTCCCCCTCTTGGATCCGCGCCAAAAAGGTGGTGACACCGGCGGTGACAGACTCCATTTGTTGCGTTACATCAGCTTGGAAAGTGGCGAAGCGCTGATCCATCCTGGCATCAATGTAAGCAAGAAGTTGCGCAGGAGGATGGATTTCAGAGATTGGCATCGCTGATACTTCTATGGAAGAGGAGGGCACATCAGTTGCGGAAGGAGCCATTGCTGGTTCAGATTCAGCTGAAACCTCCATTGGGGCTGGCTCCTCCGCTGGCACGTCAGCGGCTGTTGGCTCCTCCGCGGGCACTTCAGCTGCTGCTGGCTCCTCCGCGGGCACTTCAGCTGGTGCTGGCGGGCCTTGTTCAAAAGCAGGTGGGGCTGTGAAATCCACCAGCTGCCAGTCCTCATGATAAGGGACAAGGTCGCCCAAAACCATAGGAACAGGGGGGACAGTAGTGGTCAGCCACCAACCTCTGGAGGGATCCTCTTCCACATTGTGGTCTACCAGCAGAGCGCTGGCAGCCATGTCAAAGAAAACAGCAAAATATGGAGGGTTCCTGGGGAGAGCGGTGAGGACCTTCAAGCGGCGGAGTGCGTAGATCAGCTGGTATCCACGGCTGGTGGGCTGGAACTGGAGGAATGGTAGTTTAACCATTTTTGGCCTAGGGAGGCCGGAAGTCCCAGTCAGCTGTCTGAATTCTGAAATTTTCCTCAAACGGCGCTTGATTCGCCTGGTAGATAGCTGCTGGTGCATTTCAGGATCAGAATCCATGAATGCATTCGCCCACGCCTCCTCTGATCTCCAGTAACCAAGCCCTAGCCTGGCATACAGAACAGCGCGCTTCTCTACTGTCAGCTGGCGCTGGCATAGGTCGAAGATCCTCCACCTCCGGAACTCCAGAAATAGTTCCAGATTCACCCTCCACAGTCCTCGGTAGCTGATTATCATCTCATCATTAACGGCATTCTCCACCTCCGCCTGATGTTTTCAGCATACTCATAGAGAGTGGAATTGAAGTACTCCATCGGCTGCAGGGGCAGACACCAGTCATAGATCCTCGAAGCGTATACCGACCGGTGGGGGAGTCCGCTGATGGGGATGATATTGAATGCTGATGGCTCAGGCACTCGTGAATTTTGAAACGCCATTGCCCCGCGGTGCTCCCACCGATGTACCCCTGTCACTCGTGATTGGAAGGTGTCTTCATCAATCAGCTGATGCTCGTGGATACAGAGCAAGTATGTCCTCCTTTCTGCGCGCACATGACGTGCTGGCGCTGGCGAGGATGCTGCTGGTCGCCCAGAAGATGATGCTTCTGACGATTGTGGGCGACTGGCAGGACGACGAGCCTCATCTTCAAAATTAGGGAATAGATCCCTGGGCTCCATCCTCTGCACCATGGAGTGATGTGTCACCTCCTCAGCTGGAGCAGCTGGCTCCTCAGCCCTTGGCTCCTCTGCATCCTCAGAATCTGAGCTCATGTCCGAAAAACTCGCCAGTTTTTCCGGGGTGGTCGCCCGCTCCTCAACTCCTCCACTGGCACCCCCGTGCGCGGCCAGTGGGACTTCAGCAGTCTCCTCCTCATCCTGGTACTTATCCACAAGGGATAGTACGTCTTCATCAGCACCCATGACCATTAGGCGCGTAAATGATTCTTCTGATAAGATCTGGCCTGGGGCTGGTGCTGGTGGCCTTGCACTTGTAGTTGGGGCAACTTCCCATTTGCCTTTGGCCACCTGGTGCACCTGCTCCGCCAGTTGCGCCTGACGTCTGGCCTCATGCTCAGCCTGCACCTTGGCAAAGGCTTCATCGTGGGCTGCCAGCTCAGCCTCTCTTTTCCGCTGGTCGGCCAGGGCCTTCAGCCGCGCCTGAGCCTGCTTCTTCCTCACAATGGAAGCTTGTTGCTCCTTTTTGGCTTGCTCCACCAGCTTCTGAGCTCTGGTCTGAACCCTCTTTCGCTTCCGGGTCATCCTCTCTATGGTCTCCTCCTCAGTTAGTCCCAAGACGGACTTCTTGACTGGAATTGAGACCTTCCCTGACGAAGGGTCATAGGCAGCAGCTGGCTGGGGCTGCTGGCGCTGGTGGGTCTTGTATTTCTTTGATGAAGGGGGCCTGGTGGCTGGCACTTGTGCTGATGCTAATGTGCGAGGATGTATACCAGTTGCCTTCTCCACTGCATCTTCCATAGAGAATAATAAGGATTCGACCTCTAGCTTCCTTTTCAGCTCAGCCTTGGCCGCAGCTGGCAGTGAGAGAGCCACCGCTGGTACTTCCTCCCATGTCTGTTCTGCATCTTCTTCAGAAACAGACTCATTGGGGTCCACAGCCGTCTTCCCTTTCAGCCGGCGTGGCTTCTTGTAGTCAGGGACAGCCAGTTTCACCCTTGTGACTGGGATGAAATCTGATCCAACCAGTTGCTCCCCCTGGTCGACGTCGTCCCCCATTTCTACTTCCAGTATGTGGCTGATCCTCAGCCCGAATGACACCGCGTGAAGAAATTTCCCGTCAGTCTTCACGGTGACATTCCTCTCAACATTCTCCAGCAGTCGGCCGAAGAAGAATTCGGCCCAGTTGCCCAGTATGCCGTCTGCCAGGGCGCACATGACAGAGAACTTTCTCATGCTCAGTTCGGCGTACGAGCCGACCTCGCATTGTAGCATGCGCACTACAATGTCACACACCATTTGCCAGAAATCTTCCATTTCTGACTTCTTCATCCCCGTTTTAAAAATGGTCACCTCCTCCCTTCTCCACTGCTCCCACCTCCGCTGGAACTCGACTGTATCATCCCTATGATACGTCACCACTTCCTCTCCTTCATTCCTCATTCCAAAGATGTTGGCGAGGTACTCGGCGTCGACAGTGATAAGGTGTCCGAACACCGATGTGGTAAATGATTTCCGGTCATCAGCGATGACTGCTCGAGCGTAGAACTCGGCAACCAGATGTGGATGGAACGTCCTGGGAGTCGCGGTCAAATACGGGTGGAGCTGCTCATGATCTATCATCTCCATCAGCTCCGGGCCGTGGTGCTTCTCCGCCAGCTTGTCGTTCAGAATCTTCTCCTTCTGAACTTGGGCTGTTCTGATTTGTGCGTGAGAGAGGCGATGTCGGGTGGCTGCTTTATTCAGCGAGACGAGCTTGCTGAAAGGATAGGTATAGTCAATATCTTCTTCCTTCACAATGCCAGTAAAAGTAGGCATGTGGGCTTCGGCCAATGGCAAGTCTAGTTCCAAAGACTCAGTGGCAGAGGATGATTTATCATCAGCGGGGTTGGATGAGGATGCCATATCTTTAAGGAAGATGAATCAGAAAATATGTTCGTAAATTAGGAAGGAATGATAAGAGTTTTCCCGATCATGAATGAAGGCTATTTATACTGGTGCCATGCTGGGATGGATGGACGAGATGAATTCGTCAAAAGTGAGAATCGACGGTCATCAGCTGGCACGATTCCCTGTAGGCGACTTGCGTGGTCGTGCTGACGTGGGATGGAGCGTGTAGCTGACATGGCACACGCTGATTGGTCGCGAGAGTGCCTTTGACTGCGCAGTCACTGTGCGCATTAAATGTGGCATTAAATGCCGCATTAAATTCAAAGATATGCACACGCAATACCAATCTTCAACCTTTCCCGCCACATCTGCGACAGCTGGCACGACTCTTGGACTTCAAGAGACCGTCAGTTGAGAGCTGGGACTCAACTTGTCATCAGTAGTATAACTGGTCATCAACAGGATATGCCAGTTGAACACTTCCCCCTGTCAGCATGGCCTCCTTACCAGTTGACAACTGATACTCACAACTGGTTCCCGTGTATTTAGACAAATTGAGAGCTCGGACTCAATTTTCACCAGTCGTTGATATATCACCAGTTGTCTGCTGATAACTTGAAGGATTAAGAAAATTGAGAGCTTGGACTCAATTTTATTCCGCATAATCTTCTCCTTCAGGAATCCATCTTCTCACCATCGCTTGAATTGGGAGCTGGGACCCAATTTCTTCTGCTGATGGTGCATTACTGCTGGCAAATTCGAAATGAGAGCTGGGACTCATTTCCTTTGTTTATGGAATAAGTTCTGCCAGTAGATACCATCTGTGGTTTGAGCTACCACTAAAGAAAACAGGAAGACTAAGAGCTTGGACTTAGTCTTAATCAGCATCCTTCAGAAAACTCAAGAACAGAATGAGAGCTGGGACTCATTCCTCCTCAACATTTGGGCTTGCATCAATCTCCATAAGACCGAGTTTGATGCACAACTCCTTGAATCTTGCTTCTGGCAAAGGTTTGGTGAAGATATCAGCCAGTTGATCGTCAGTTCTGATGTACTCTACGCTGATATCCTTCTTCTCGACATGATCACGTATGAAGTGATGTCGGATGTCTATGTGCTTGGTCCTAGAGTGATGAACCGGATTCTTCGTTATGCACATAGCGCTGTTGTTGTCGCAATAGATGGGTACACAACCAGTGTCCACTTCATAGTCTTCCAGTTGTTGCTTGATCCAAAGAATTTGAGCACAGCAACTGGCAGCGGCAACATATTCAGCCTCAGTAGTAGATGTAGCAACTGAGTGCTGCTTCTTGCTAAACCAGCTGATTAGCTTGTGTCCTAGAAACTGACACGTACCACTGGTGCTTTTTCTATCTATTCGGCATCCAGCAAAATCTGAATCTGAATACCCAATGAGTGTAAGCTCATCATTCCTGGGGTACCATAAGCCAAGTGATTCAGTTCCTTTGAGGTATTTCACTATTCTCCTAGCAGCTTCCATGTGTGACTTCTTTGGATTGGCTTGATATCTGGCACACACTCCGACTGAGTATGAAATGTCGGGTCTGCTGGCTGTCAGATAAAGAAGTGATCCAATAATACCTCTATAGCTGGAAGGATCAACCGATTCTCCTTCTTCATCAAGAAAGATCTGGCAACTGGTGCTCATCGGTATTCTGAGAGCCTTAGTCTTCTCTGGGCAATATTTCTGAATTAGGTCCTTGGCATACTTCCGCTGATTAATGAAAATCCCATCAGCTGACTGCTGGACCTGGAGTCCTAGGAAGTATGTTAATTTGCCCATCATACTCATCTGGAATGAGTTCTGCATCAGTTGAGAAAACTTCTCACAGAGAGATATATTCTTTGACCCGAATATAATGTCATCGACATATATCTGCACCATTAGCATATCATCAGCATCCTTGATGATGAAGAGAGTCCTGTCGATCTTCCCTTTCCTAAATCCATTACTGATTAGGAATTGTGACAGCGTCTCGTACCAAGCCCTGGGCGCCTGTTTCAATCCATACAGGGCCTTTCTCAGCTTGTACACCTTGGTGCCTATTTCAAAGCCTGGAGGTTGTTCGACATATACTTCCTCCTTTAGCTCGCCATTCAAGAAGGCGCTCTTCACGTCCATTTGGAATACCGTGAACCCATGATACGCTGCATACGCAAGGAACAGCCGTATCGCCTCCATTCTTGCAACTGGTGCGAAGGTCTCGTCGAAATCGATGCCTTCACATTGCTTGTAGCCTTTGGCGACTAATCGAGCTTTGTTTCTGATTACAATGCCATTCTCATCTCGCTTGTTCTTGAAAACCCACTTGGTGCCAATCACTGACTGATGTGATGGTCTCTCTACCAAGTCCCAAACATTGTTGCGAGTGAATTCCGCAAGTTCTTCTTGCATGGCATTGATCCAATCGGCAGATTGTAGCGCAACTCCTATGGAAGTAGGTTCCTCTTGAGAAATGAAGCAAGTCAGGAACGCGCTGCCGTGTCTAGTCTGAACAGAACCATCTGGATTACCGAGAATAGCATCGGATGGGTGATTTCTCAGCCATTTGGGAAGATGAGAATCTGCTGGCGTTGGTTCTTCTGTCCTGATGACTGGTGCTTCCAGAACTTCACCAGTCGGAGCAGCAATAGCAACTGGTGGTTGACCTTCACCAGTCGGAACTTCCTCATCGTCAGCATCACTCTCTGACTGATCTCCTGATCCTTCGGCGATAATTACACTGTCAGCTGGTCCATCCACTCCAGTTGGTTCACCGTCTTCTGGTTCAAAAATGCCAGACGGTATTCCCCCTGGATTGTTGCCAGTTCCACTCAGGGAGATTGAGTGTAAGGTCTCAGCAAGGTCAATTGCATCACCGACCCTCCCGGATTGCTGATGGGCAACCGAGGATACTGGTTGTGAAGATGATCCAGTCATAGGTCTAGTCAAATCAGTTGGTTGAGCATTGGAAGAATTCCTGCCCAACTGATCAATGACATCATTGACCTCAGGAACATCTTCAGCCAGTTGTCGTAATGTCCTGCGCACTAAAGTAGCTTCATCAAAAACAACATTGCATGTTATTTCCACAAGCTTGGTGGTCTTGTTAAATACTCTATAGCCCTTGTGAGAGGGATGTCCATATCCAACAAGGACACCCTCATCAGCTTTAGGCGAAAAAGCATTTAACTTTGACTTACCATTATTATGGATATAACATGGTGAACCGAAAGCACGAAGATGATTTAGAGAAGGCTTACGACCAAAGTAAACTTCGTAGGGAGTTTTCTTGAGTCTGTCGTTGATCCCGCTTCTATTCTGAGTATAGCAAGCCGTCACCAACGCTTCTCCCCAAAAACTCTGTCCTAAGCCGGATTCTGCCAGCATGGACCGGACCGCTTCTTTCAGCGTCCTGTTCCTACGTTCTGCCAGTCCATTCTGCTGCGGTTGCCTTGATGCTGATCTTTCATGCTTAATGCCAGCTTCCGCGCAGAAATCCATCAGCAGACTGTTGCAGAATTCCGTTCCATTGTCTGACCGTATCCGCTTTACCGTAGCTTCTCTCTGTTTCTGTGCTTTGACAATCAAATCTGGAAGAATGACTTTCACTTCATCCTTGGATCTGAGAAGCTTTACCCATGTATAGCGCGAGTAGTCATCGACTACCACCAGCGAATAACGTCTTCCTCCAATGGTTTGAGGTGCTACTGGTCCAAAGAGGTCCATATGTAGCAATTCGAGTACCCGACTGGTACTGGGGCAGACTGGCGACTGGTTCTTGAAGGACTTCTTAGTTTGCTTGCCCTGCTGGCATGCTTTGCAAATCCCTTCCTTCTTGAATCCTCCCTTGGGAAGTCCTTCCACAAGATCATGCTTGGCCAGGTAGTTGATAGTCCTGAAGTTCAGATGACTCAACCTCTTGTGCCACAGCCAGTTAGTTTCCATAGTACTGGAGGCCACGAAGCATGAATCTGGCTTCCCACTCTGCCAGTCAATGGTATAAAGTCCTCCTTTCCGAATACCTCTCAGCTTGGTCTCGCCAGTCATCTCGTTCTTGATCTGGCACTCTGATTTATCAAAGGTAATTGTATATCCATTGTCGCACAGCTGACTGATACTCAGGAGGTTGTGCTTGAGGTTGGTAACAAGGGATACATTTCTGATTCTGACATCGTCCTTCTCGATGCAGCCCCTGCTGATAACTCTGCCCTTGGAGTTATCACCAAATATGACTGGAGGTCCCTTGACCTTGGTGAGTTCTGAGAACAAGAATTCTTCACCAGTCATATGAGCCGAGCAACCACTATCAATGATCCACTCGCTCGACCTCTGAAGCTGTGTTGCATAACCTAGTTCCTACAAGAAAGAAATGGGATTCATTTAGGTCCCCGATCATCTGCGGGTCCTGCAGGGTTAGATCGTTGGATAATTCCTTTCGGAATCCAGACTTGAGTGATTTTCAGCTTGGTTTTACCCTTGCTGATATCATCAGTAGCCTTTCCCTTCCTTTTGAAGTAATGCATGAGATTGGTTTGGGAAGGTGTGGCTGTGTGTGTATCTCCTTTGGAAGTACGCTTCCGCTGAGAGCTTCGGAGATGTTTTTCCGGTTGTGTGTGTTGCCTTCGTGGTCTCTGGAAGTGTGGACCACCATGGCTAGCCTTCACAGCCCTTTGAGAAAACTTGTGATTGGGCTCAGGCCTCCGATAGGTATTCCTCCTATCAGGTATTGTCCTTCTCTCAGAATTTCTCTGAGATTGGGATCCCTTGTAAGTATGCTGGTGACTGGCATACTTATGAGGTTGTGCGTGGATTCCCTTGACAGCTGGTGCTGGCTGTCGGATTCCACTGGTAGCTGACGCTGACTTCATTGCCTTAGAATTATTCGGCTTAGTCTGCGTCTTAGGGTATGCTGGCGTCCTGTCAGCAGAGGATTTTGCCAGTTGAGGATTTTGTCGTGATGACTCACCTATGTATCTGGTCTTATTATTCCTGTGCTGATCAGCCATACGGGACTGACTGGTTTTGCCAGCTGGTGCTGATGCATTTACCAGTTTGCCCTTACCCTTTTTAGCTGTGAGTTCGGGTTGGTTTATGCTCAAATCTTTTTCAAATCCCAACCCGGATTTATCAGTAGGCTTTCTCCAATGGGATAGAGCCTCTTCCAAATTCTTGGAGCCTTTATTGAAATGATTTATTCTATTGTCTTGCTCAAGGACAATCTTTTGAAAGTTATCTCTCTCAGTTTTTAAAATTTCAAAATTTTTGAGCAAATCTGAGTGAGTTTCTTTCAGAGTGGCTAACTCTACACCGAGTGACCTAGATTTTTCAATCTCATTGGTCAAAACAGAAATCTGATTTTTCAGCGAGGTGTTTTCGCCAGCCAAGACATTCTTTATTTCATAAAATTTCAAAAATTCTTCCTGAAGAATATCTATGGTGACAGCTTCTGAGTCGGAGCAGTGCGACTCAGAATCGTCTAGAATGTGTGGAGACATGATGTGCAATGAGGGAACAGATTGTACCTGGTCGTCAGCAGCCAGTGCTTGTTCCTCCTCACTGTCAGCACATTCTTCATGTGCTTCCTCTCCAAAGGCTACCATCAGCGCCAATAGCGCTTCCTCTTCTGATTCTTCATCTGACTCATACTCTCCATCATCATGGTCAGGTATATCAGGAACCTCTGTCCTTGTCAGCATCGCCTTGGCAACGGCCTTCGATGCACGCTCTTCAAAGAGCTTCTTCAGTCTTTCCCGCTCTTCTCTATCCACTTGTGGACACTCAAATTTGAGATGGTCAGGGGATTGGCACTGATAACATGCGCGGGGAGCTCTCTTGACGAATTTCCCATCAGATGAGCTGAGAGAAGCTCCCTGTTTCGACTTGGCTTTCTCCAGAAGAACAG
>JAPKLW010006474.1:0-17300 GCA_026898455.1 Plectranthus barbatus | reverse complement strand
TGATCATGCATCCTTACTCAAATCAACATCCAAATAGAATTAGAACTTCATACCTTTCAATTGTACAAATACAAGTTTGAATTCAATGAACTTCATTACAAATTGAGAAGTAGAAATAGGAATCTTCCCCAAATTGGATTTGGTTGCCTTGATCTACCACCTTGAATCTTCAATCTCCTCCAAGTATTGATGAATTAATCTCCTAGATGCTCTAGGATTATGATGAATTGGAATGGAAAAATGGAATCTAGGGAAAAATCTAGCTAACGTATGTGAAAAATGACAAAAGTTTTTTCAAAAAACTGCATTTTCCCCTTTTATAGGCAAGCAATCAGGGCCTCGGATCGCCCGATCGAAGTATGGCTCGCCCGGTCGAAGCTGGAAACCATCACAAATCAGGAAAAACCACCCAGGCTCGGCCGGTCAAAGATGGCTCGGCCGAGCCTGCTCTCTGTCAGCCTGGCTCGGCCGATCCTGCACCTGCTCGATCGGTCGAGCCCTCTGAACACCCTGCTCGGCCGGTCCTGCACTCGCTCGGCCGGTCGAGCCCTCTGAATGCCCCACTCGGCCGTTCCTGCACCCGCTCGGCCGGTCGAGCTCTCCAAACTCCAAACACGTGCAATTTTCCTCCAAAACTCCACCAAAATTGCTCGTTTATGCCCAAAACCTATCCTACACAAGTCAAACACACAAAACACGAAAACACAACCAAAATACGACAAAAACATATGATACGGGAGTAAAATAGCCACAAACAAGCATGTGCACATATCAAAATATAGGTCATTTTACGCACGTATCAGGAGGCTTATACATTGGTAGAGCAGGGGCGGTCGTCGATCGACGAGAGTTAGCCTCGGTCGATGGAAGTTTTGGATCTTTGTCGATCGACGGGGAAGCATCGTCGATCAATGGAGCTTCGCCTTTGATGACTTCTTCTTCTTTCTCGGCTTCTCCTTCATCTCGGGTGTCTGTCCCTGCTTGCTTGGGCCCTTCATTGGTTTTTCCCCCTCTCAGAGTTATAGCGTTCACCTGGTTCCTTTGATTCTGATTCTTGGGGTTGACCTGAGTGTTGCTCGGAAGTTGCCCCGGCTTGTGCTGGGCTCCGAGGGCATCGGCGATCTGGCTGACCTGGGTTTCTATGATTTGTACATGCTTCTGCACCTGGTCCACTTTAGTATTCACGCCTGCGATTTCTTGCCTTAGCTTGGCTATCGTATCGGTGGAGCCTTCCATGAATTTAGCCAAAATCTTCTCGAGATTTGGCTTCTTCTTCCCCACCACTTCACCATCTTGGACAACAAACCCAGGTGGTGGTTGCTCCGCGGCTTGGGGGTTCGCGTAGGAAAATCCAGGATGGTTCCTCGCGTGATTGTAGGTATAGGGCTGGTTATTCTGTTGATTGTGTTGTTAGTATCCTCCTCGGTAGTTGTCTTGATAACCGCCCCTTTGAATGAAATTTACAGCGGCACAATCCCCCTCGGACGGAGCTTGCACAGGCTCTACTACCGCAACTGTTTTCTCCTGCTTCAGTGCAGCGAAGTCTTCCCTTAGCTTTTTTAGCTCGGCTGCCAAATCAGGTTGCTTGACAACTTTTTCTTTCTCCTTCTCGACCGCCATCACAGGCCGAGTTCGGCTTGAGAACCACCGTTGAGTGTTGTTGGCCATCTTTTGGAAGAATTCCATAGCCTTCTTTCCGCTTTTCGTCATGATGGTGTCCCCCAGTGTGGTGTCCACCAACTTGACGGTCTTCTCATTGAGTCCCTCGTAGAATGCTTCTGCCTGTTCCCCGGCGGAAAGCCATGTCCGGGGCAAGATCTCAGTAGCTCTTTGAATCGCTCCCATGTCTCACTGAAGCTCTCATCAGGTCTTTGAGCGAATCTGATGATTTCCTTCCTTTTCTGCCTGATGACGTTTGGAGGGAAGAAATTTTCTAGGAATTCATTCCTCAATTCAGTCCATGTGCCTATGCTTCCTTTGTCCAGTGCGGTGAACCATGATTGTGCCTTATCCCTCAGAGAGAATGCGAACAGACACATTCGGATGGCACTCTTGCTGACTCCTCCGATTTTGACAGTGTTGCAGAGCATAAGGAACTTATCCAAATGCGCATAAGGATCCTTGGTAGCCCTTCCTCCGAATTGATTTTGTTGCACCATCTGTACCAATCCGATCTTCAGTTCAAAATTGTTGGCATTGATGCCAATCTTGAAATCTGTCTCCCTGAACTGAGGTTTATACCGGTTCTGCATGGCTTCCTCTTCTTCCTCATCGTCGGATTCCTCTGGAGGGTCCTGATTGTCGTCCTCTTCATCGCCAGGATTGTCATCAAACAACAGGTTATGGCGAAGATCCCTTCCATTCGAATTGTTCCTCTCGAGGTCTCTTTCCAGATTGTATTGTTGGATTTGCGCCCTCATAGCTTGGACTTCTTGGAGAAGCACAGCCTGCTCCTCTGCAGTTAGCACTGCTGGAGGTGGTGGTACGTTATCTTCCATCGTGTGATTACTCGAGCTTTCCTGAGTACGCTTATTCCTTCGGATCTTTCTGCAAGTGGCTTCAATGTCCGGGCAGTAATAAAGCGGGTCCTTTCCTCTAGCTCTTGTACTCATGCACTAGTTGTACAGCAAAGGAGGTAGTGAAGTAAGACTGAAAATAAAACGAAACGAACTAAAATTAAAAATGGAAATTCTGAAACGAACAAGGCGTAGATCGATGTGACAAGGCATCGATCGACGAAAGGAAAACAACTTTGTCGATCGACGAAGAATAGCGTCGATCGACGTAGAATATGAAAAAGCGAGAAAAATTTCAGAAAATACGAAAATTACAGCCTGAATCAGTATTTCAATCACACATTTAATAGTAAGATTATTTCTATTCACTCCCCGGCAACGGCGCCACTTTGATCACTGTAATTTCTACAGATTAATTATAGAAATAGTGGCAAATAAATTTGTAAACCCTAAGGTTATCGATCCAGGGGAATGAAGCAACGAAAAACCTTAAGTACTAAATCATAAGTTCTCAAAATACTGGTCAGGAAAATCAGATAAAAAGGTTTGGTTGTTTTGAAAATCGCAATACTTGCTAATGAAAATTAAACAGGAAATTAAAAAGCTTTTGAATTCAAATAAGAGAAGAGCACAGATTCCAGGGATATCTACCTATCAAGTATGACATGGATGAATGAATTGATCAATTCCCAATTTTAATTCCTCTTCGTAGTGAAACATCAAAAAAGTACTACGAACTTCTTTGTTGGACAATTCATAAAGTAGATTAATTAATTACCTATCTCCGCTCGGTCTCAAGATAAATTAACTAACTCCAAAGATCTACAGATTTATTCCTACAATAATCTCCTTCAGTTACGACAAGAAATCAAATTATATTGTGAAAATCTCTTTCGATTGAAAACTATCACAGTTACGTCTCAAGTAATCAACTAGATAATCCTAAGATGTGGCCAACAAATCAAGATTATGAGAAAGCACAGATTTCACAAACTACGAAGGGAAAGGGAAAATAATTCAATCAATCAAACATGTAAACATTGATAATTCGAAACCCTAGAATCTGAGGAAGAGATTTAGTTACACATATTCAGAGTAATGATCATCATAGAAAGATAAAACTTGAATTGCATAAAAACTTGGGTCTGAATATCTTCCCACAAAAATATATCTTCAAACATAAACCTAAAAACTCTTGGGATCTCTCAAAATCTGAAATCTAGAATGAAGCATGATTGGGGGTGAATGGGGATCCTCAAAAGTCGAATTTACAAAGTTATATATAGAGGTGGAGGTGTATCAAATCAAATCTAGGGCTAAAGATATGAAAAATCTCAAATTCAGCCAATTTCCCGCGCCAGCAGGTCCGCGTCGATCGACGAGGCATCCCCGTCGATCGACGTGGCTTCCAAATTGTCGTCGATAGATGCTGATTGGTGTCTGTCGACGCAGCTTCTCGCCCCTTCTGCGCGGTCTCACGGTTTTGGCCATAACTTCCTCTCCCGAACACCGATTGACCCGATTCCAGTTGCGTTGAAGAGCTAACAAAGCATCGTTCATTTCCATGCACCAATAGCCCAAATTCCTCTTGTGGAAAAACTCGTCACTGCTACTCTTACACGTCACTGCTTTCGGAACGGTTTTCTCATGAGTTTAGGCCTAAAACCTGCATAAACATCAAAACACACCTAAAATCACCTAATATTGACATTATGCATAAAATATATATATAAACTCAATAAAACTACATAAAATAATATAAAAACAATATAGATAAGTGAGTGAAATAATGAACTTATCAGCTGGACGCCCTCGAGGACTTCGGGGTCCTCGTTGATCCCCGATACGGGATGTATCTATGTAGTAGTGGATGATCATGTTCAGTCAACCTTATCCAGTAGTCCGATTTGGCTTCGACATCCATCAGCTCTAACGTGATCCTACATGCTAGCTGAAAAAAATACAAATCACTAAATAAATTTACTTTTAATTTAATCTTTATGAAATGATTATAAATATTTTTACCTCTTGATTGAAATACTGTTTGAATTTAGCACCCCGTTTAAAGATCGGACTCCACCTCAGACAACGAGGGATACCTTCCTTTTGTTCGACCGGTTCCGCAACCAATGTAGCCAAATCTGGGATAGCCTTATAAGACCATGCCTGCAAAATAGTAAAAAAAATAATTAACATTTTGGATTAAAATTAATACATTCATTAAATTGGATAAAATAAACTTAGGTAATACCTCCAATGTCCAAATAGGACCATATACATGCACTGAGGTAGCACCCTTCTCTGGATTTTTGATCTTCACCGGATATTTGACCACAACAGACATCTGATGTAGTAGGACGCTGTAGGACCACGCGCCCCAAGGAAATAATTTCCATTACTCTTTATTATCTACGAGTGTTGTAGCGCCCCGATTTTCCTTTCTGATTAGTTTGGGAACGCTACAGTGGCGTTGGTCAATTTAACTATAAAACTTCAATTGGTTGTATGAATTAAACAAAATGAACAAAAATAGTTGTAATCCAACGCATTCATGCAATATTAAAAAGATAACAGAAAGAAATAATCTCCAACAAGTTATTACATGATTAAGGTAAACTCTCAATTTATCAAGAGGAAAGAAATTATAGTTTCAGAGGTTCACTGCAGCGGAAAGTTACGTAGAGGAGATATGCATATGAAGATGCATATCTCAGGATCTTGCTCTTATTTGTATTAGTAATCACTGCTTCAACACCTTCACACCTCCTCTTCCTCGCTCTGGCCTTTTAACCTACACATTTTAGAAATAATGCGAGGGGCTGAGTACTAATGTACCCAATGGAAACATGCCCGAAAACGTACATTTATAAGTATGAAAGCTATGCCACACACACAGGAAATTCACGGGTTTTGTTGAAAATAATGTGAATTCCTAAAGCATTATATTTTCCCTGTAGGCAATTTTAGTATGAAGTCATATCTGTTTTACCGTTTTGTAAATGGAAGTTGGCCTACTTCCGAGTTACGATGAACAGCTGAGAATGGTGTGATCCACTCTCACTGTCATCAATTAGTGCACTGATCTCAGGGCATACCTGTGAGACCCGATCGATTTTATAGGTACCTCGTACCTTTCCTTATCACACCTTGAGGTGTCAGCACTCCAGCTGAGGGACCTGAGAATTACGGAGCTAATGGCTCGACGTTCATAGGATAATAATCGTCTTCAATATTAATAAGGTTTAGCGCGAGCCTTGGTGCCCGGTTTCGACCTTATAAATTTATCTCTCCGGGAGTTTAATCAACGAGAGGTTCAGATATGACATCACAAAAATGTTTGGCATAGACAGTCAGTTTAAAACAAAAACATTTTATTACACATTTTAGAAAAATGAGATTAAAGCTCGAAAAGGCAATTTTTGGATTTTTACCGAAATAGTCCCCACCTTTTCAAGAGCGTATGAATTTGAGATGAATTTATAGAGTTGATGAGCGTTGATGATTCCTTGTGATTCCTTCAAATATCAATACAACATAGAAAATACGTTAGAATTCTTAGTATAACTATTAAATAATTAACTTTTAGTTATTGTGTTAGGATTTCAGGTTTTTGGTTCTACTGAATGGACTTGACTGACAACAAACTATTCAACACGCACTCCTCGTATATCAAGGCATGCATGGAACTCGATAACCTTTCTAAACAATTTATCCCCTTGAAACATGTATGTGACTTCAACCAACACAACTATATAAATTCATGGTCAACGAACTAACTTAAATTTAGTACGGTTATATATATTAAACAGTTAAACCCATAATCGATAATGCTTTGAACAATTCAAAATAATCTATCGCCGTGTCTAATTTGATTATATAATTTACAACATTTATAAACACTTGAAATGTTGTTAAGTCTAATTGTCATAACCAATTAGCTAATTGAACAAGTTATAAAATAAGTTAATATAACATATCATAATAATAAAATACTATATATTTATATATATATGTATAATAATATAATATATATATATGTAGTGTATTATAATAATATAATAATATATTTAATATATATATATATATATATATATTATAGGTGTTAGTGTGTTGTGTGTAATAGTAATAATATACATATATATGTTTAGTGTGGGCGTGTGTGTAGGATATCATATGTATATATATTTTTTTATTTTATTCTCTCTCTCTTCATTGACTTCACACACAGCGCACACACACATTACTCACACATGTACGCCTATACATATACATATATATATATATGCAGAACGAAAGAAAAAAAATGAATCAGGTTGATGCGACGATCAACTCCGGCCACTTCAATCCCCAAATCCCACCACGATGAGCTAATAGACATTCTAGGACAACATAAACATGGACTGCAATGGAGAAAACTCGCCGGAAAAGCTTGAAGAATAGCTCACCTCGCTGATACTTTCAAAGCGGCGGCGGAGGCGCTCTGGTGGGTGGTTCGGCCGGGGATGGGTGTCAAAATGCTCCTGCTTTCATGAGGAACACGTACATATAAGCCAATCTACGTTTTGTCATCAATTTATCGAGTTATAAATAATGTTGCGGAAACCCCGACTTACCGTCGCAGCAACTTTGGATGGCGATAACTCCTTCGTTTCTCGATGAAAACGGGCGTTCTCAGTTGCTGTGTAAACTACGTAATATAGGCTTCGAGTGGGTGGTGGTGGTGCGTCGGAATTTTTCCGGAATGATGCTAGAATTTGGTGATGAACAGGTGCAGTTGGAAGGTGCGGAAATTCTGATTGATCGTCGCAGCGACTTCAGACGGTGATTTCTCCCTTGTTTCATGACGAAAATGGGTGTTCTCAATTGCTGCGTGATCTCTGAACTACAAGCTATACGAGGATGGGGGTGGTGCGTCGAAAATTTGCCGGGGATTTTCCAGAAAATGAGAGTGAATAGGTGTAGTTGGAAGGTATGGGGCAGGGATTTAAATAGAGGCTGCAGACTTGACTTGCTTCATTCTTTAGTCTTCCTCTCTTAACTCCTCCGTAGACTAGGCATGTGAGATATCTTTAGGTGATATCTTGTTATAAAATTCTTGTTCCCTTTAAATTTCCTCCTACAGCTTCTTCTCCCTTCATTTGCTTGCTATGTAGTAGTGTAAATCTTAGTAAATCTTAGGTTTATAAATTTCATTCTCTCTTCTCTCTCCTTGACATTTTCTATGCCATTCTCTTACTCATGTGAAAAAATAATTTTGCCATAAATAGCATGTGGTAGGAAAGTAATTTGTATTCTTCCAAACTTGTAGAAATAAACCTTAATTGTTAAATAAAATTTATTTAACAATTTAACCTTTAATTTATTTCTAGGATATTACATTCACCCCACCTATGAAGAACAGATACCCTGAAGAACATTTGCTAGGGGTTTTCAAATAATTCAGGATATTTTTCCTTCATTTTATCCTCAAGTTCCCACGTAGCTTCTTCTTGTCCGTGGTGATTCCACAGGACCTTCACTAGTGGAATAGATTTTGTCCTCAGCTCCTGAAACTTTTTGTCCAGTATTGCCATTGGTTTTTCTTCATAACGTAAGTCTGGATTTAGCGTGACTTCTTCTTGACGTATCACATGACTTGGATCGTATACGTATTTGCTCAATTATGACACGTCAAAAATGGTATGTACGTTTCCCAAATTTGGCGGTAAAGCCAAGCGATAAGCGACTTGGCCTATTCGCTCTAGAATTTCATAGGGACCTATAAATCGAGGCCGTAGTTTTCCTTTTACACCGAACCTGATAATGCCTTTCGACGGTGAGACCTTTAAGAATACCTTGTCTCCAACCTCGAACTGCAGTTCAGTCCTTCGGGTATCTGCGTATGACTTTTGTCTATTCTGAGCCTCTTTGATTCTTTCTCTTATCTGTGTGACAATTTCAATCATTTCCCCAATAGCATCTGGCCCAAGTAGTTTCCTTTCTCCTACTTCATCCCAGTAAAGTGGAGATCTACACTTCCTCCCATATAAAGCTTCATACGGAACCATGATGATGGTCGCCTGATAACTATTGTTATAAGCAAACTCAATCAGTGGTAAAATTGGCTCCCAACCTCCTTCTTGGTCCAAAACGACCGTTCTCAGTATATCTTCGAGGGTTTGAATAGTCCTCTCTGATTGACCATCAGTCTGCGGGTGAAAAGTTGTACTGAAATTTAGATAATTCCCAGCTCCTTTTGCAGACTAGCCCAGAATCTGGATGTAAACCTCGCATCTCGATCGGAGGTAATAGTTACTGGCACTCCATGGAACCTGATTATTTCTTTGACATATTGTTGTGCCAGTTTGTCTGATCCGTGTGTTATTCGGATTGGCAAGAAATGAGCACTTTTCGTTAGACGATCTAGGATTACCCAAATGGCATTGTTACCCTTCTGGGATCGCGGTAAGCCTGTGACAAAGTCCATGGCTATATGTTCCTATTTCCATTCCGGGATATCTAACAGTTTCAATTTTCCATATGGCCATTGATGTAACGCTTTTACCTGTTGACACGCCAGGCATTTCTCGACATACATGGAAACATCCTTCTTCATGCCGTCCCACCAAAAGTTTCTTTTCAGATCCTGGTACATTTTAGTGCTACCAGGGTGGGCTGTATACGGCGTGTCATGAGCCTCGCTCATAATTTCGTTTTTGAGTTCTGTACTGTTTGGCACAAGAATTATATCTCTGTGCATTAGTGCGTTATCAGGTGCCTCACTAAAATCTTTGGCTTTTCCCATCCTGATTTTCTGACGAAGCTTCTCAAATTCCTCATCCTTCCGTTGTGCCTCAATAATCCCTCCTTAAATCTGGCACAACACTTAAAGCTGCCATTTCGCACCTTTCTATCATCAAAGGTGAGACAATTTCTAAGTGCAGTATTTCAAAATCCTTGATCAGTTGTTCCTCCTTTGTGATTAAAGATACCAATTGTGCAGTACCTTTTCGGCTTAAGGCGTCAGCCACTGAGTTTGCCTTGTCGGGGTGATAATTGATTGTTAGATCGTAGTCATTGACTAGTTCCAACCATCGTCTCTGTCTCATATTCAAGTTCTTCTGCTTGAAAAAATATTTCAAGCTCTTGTGATCTGTGAATATGGCACATTTCACACCATATAGGTGATGTCTCCAGATTTTGAGAGCGTGAACCACTGCTGCTAGCTCCAGATCATGCGTTGGGTAGTTCAACTCATGCGGTCGAAGTTGTCTTGATGCATAGGCTATCACTTTGCCATCTTGCATTAATACTCAGGCAAGTCCATTCTTAGAGGCATCTGTGTATACCTTATAATTCTTTTCTGCCTCTGGAACTGCCAGAACTGGTGTTGTCGTCAGACATTCTTTTAGCCTTTGGAAGCTGTCCTCACACTCTTTTGTCCATTCGAACTTAATTCCTTTCTAAAGTAGTCGTGTCATTGGTTTTGCTATCTTTGAGAAACCTTCTATGAACCTTCGGTAATATCCTGCTAATCCAAGAAAACTTCGGATTTCATTCGGTGTAGTGGGTGACTTCCACTCTATCACCGTCTGTATCTTAGCAGGGTCCACCTTAATTCCTTCAGCTGACACAATGTGACCAAGGAAAGTTACTTCTTTAAGCCAGAATTCACATTTGCTAAATTTGGCGTATAATTTTTCATTCCTGAGTGTCTGCAGAACGGTTCTCAAGTGTTGCTCATGTTCTCCCTCGTCCTTGGAGTAAACAAGGATATCATCGATGAATACCAAGACAAAATTGTCTAGATAAGGGTGAAACACCCTATTCATCAAATCCATGAATACCGCTGGAGCATTTGTGAGTCCAAATGGCATTACTACGAATTTGTAGTGGCCATACCTTGTTCTGAAAGCTGTCTTCGGTATATCATTCTTCCAAATTTTCAGTTGGTGATATCCTGATCGAAGATCTATCTTTGAGAACACGCTGGTTCCTTTTAATTGATCAAACAAATCATCAATTCTGGGCAGGGGGTATCTGTTCTTTAGGGTCAGCTTATTCAGCTCCCTGTAATCGATGCACATCCTCATCGATCCATTCTTCTTCTTCACGAACAAGACTGGGGCTCCCCAAGGTGATACACTTGGCCTTATGAATCCCAAGTCTAAAAGTTCTTGTAATTGTACCTTCAGCTCTTGAAGTTCCTTTGGTGCCATTCGATAGGGTGCCTTGGAAATCGGTGCTGCTCCTGGTTCCAGGTCAATCACGAATTCCACTTACCTATCTGGTGGCAAGCCTGGTAATTCTTCTGGAAAGACGTCTTCAAATTCCCTAACTACAGGTACATCATTAACTAAAATTTCTGGTTTTTCTTCCTTTTCTAAGTAAACCAGAAATGTCTGATTCTCAGGTCTCCGTATTAGTTTTACGGCTTGGAGTACTGATATTACAGGTACTCTTTGATTCCTTTTGAATCCATACAGACAGGTTTCTTCTCCAGTTGGTTGGAAAAGAACAACCTTTTGTTCTCTACACAAAATCGTAGATTTGTGTTCTGACAACCAATCAATTCCGACTATCACGTCCACATCGTGTAGATTTAGGACGTTTAGTTCGGCTATAATTATTTTATGATTACTTATTTGGATTTCCAAATCGCGACAAACTAGAGTAGTGGTAGTCATATCTCCTACTCTTAATTCCTGTCTGTTCTTTTCTACTTTAAGTTGTAATGTATCAATGCAAGTTGATGATATGAAGGAATGGGATGCTCTCGTATTGAATAATACTATAACAGGTACATTATTGATAATGCCCATACCTGCCAAGTTTTCTTCATCTCTATTACCATCATTTGCATAGGCTCTGACTCCACGAGGTGGTGGTTTGTTTGCTTGTTGTCCCTCATTGTTTTGACGAGGTGGTGATTGCCTTTCCTTCATGTTCCCTCTCCTGTTCCTCCTTGTTCCTCTTTGCGGTTAGCGAGCTCCCTAAATTGCCTGAAGTTGCTGATTGGCAGGCCTCGGAACATTCTGTCTATTCCCTGTTCTAGATTGGGCTATAGGACATTATCTAGCAAAATATCCTGTGACTCCGCAGTTATAACATTGGTTACCTGTTGTCAGGCACCTCCCATAGTGTCTCTTCCCACATATATTACACTGAGGGGTCACCGTACTTCTAAAATCATTCCTTGGAACAGCTGGCGCCTCAAACCTACGATAGGTTTGATCATTATTGCGGCGCAGCTGGAAACGATTGTCTCTTTGGTCCTGCCTCTTCTGGTTTCCGGACCCTTGGTTGTTGGATCGCTGTGGTTCCTCCCATTTCCTTTTCTGGCCAGTTGGCATCAAGCTCCGCTCTTGCATGACCCACTGTGGCAACTTCTTTTTCGTTCCCGCGGCCTCAACATCAAGCGCCATTTTTAGTAACTCCTGATAATTCAAACTAGGAAAAATGGAGAGATGGGTTCTGATCTCTTCCCTCAATCCCTCTCTGAACTTTTCCGCTAACGTTTCCGGTGTATCCACTTGCCTAGTTGCATACTGGATTAGATCACAAAACTTTAGACCGTATTCTCCTACAGTCATACTCCCCTGATCGAGTAAGAAGAACTCGATCTCCTTGTCCTTCCTGTACTGCTTTGGCACGTTTTTCTGATATAGTGCCTGCTTAAAACCTTCCCAACTCAACTGTTGAGTTTCCTCCAGCGTGAGAGATTTGGAATACGTCTCCCACCATCTATCAGCTCGACCTACCAATTGATATGTCATGCAGTGAAGTTTATCTGCTTCTGAGCACTGCATGTGCCGAAATATCTTTTTAAGTGCACGAACCCATTCCTCAGCCTCGGAAGGGGGGGTCTCCGGCTCCGTTGAAAGTTGGTGGGTGCTGTTTTCGGAAGGTTTCAACCAATATAAAAGACGTACGAATCTGAACTGGCTCGTGCCTGTGTGGTTGTTCTGTGGGCTCTCTGACCGATACATGATCTCCAATAGATTGCGCTTCGAAGTCCGGCACAACTTTTGGATGCGGAATATCAACGAACGTTGGAGAGTCGTGATCAGCTGGTGCATTTGCTCTTCCCCGACCTCTTCCTCGGCCACGTCCACGTCCACGTCCATGGCCTTGGCCTCTTCCATGGCCTCGGCCTCTTCCTCTTCCAAAAATCTCAATGTTTGCAGACATACTGCAACACCGTTCTTCATTAATAATCAATCGGGTTATGATTAAAATAAAATAGCACTTAACCTATGTTATACGTGTCTCGAGCGAATAACATCAAACAGTTATAATAGCACATATAACAGAAATAGAGCACAATAAATCATCAAACCAGAATACTAATAATCATCATAATTAGTCGGTTAGGCTAAGAACAGTGACTGGTTCCACAAAAACATCAAACTTGATGACGACTATCCGGTGATAGCGCCAATCGAAGTCCAATCTGGGAGAGCACATAAGGGAAAAGTGTGCTTTGTCCCAATACAATAAGTGTCTCAGTCACTCACCTACCTACAAAAGTCTAATATAAATAGCATCGTCAGTAGTGTGTCCATAATATACAGGCATATATGATGATCATCCCATCTGCTCACTGTCCCTCATAATCATCGTCTGCATCATCAGGATCTGCAGCTGGATATGGAATCTCCTGCTCCACCTCCTGCTCCCATAGATATGGTGCAATCGGTCCCTGTGGTGCTGGTATATGCTCCGGCATAGGAGGCTCATCAATATGATCAGCAAAGGCAAACCGATCGGGTGCCTGCACTGGGTGGGGAATAGCGTCAAGTAGCCCATCAAAGGGGTGTGGCGGCAGTAGCTCAGGAAATGGTAGTGGTGGGAATGGTCCCAACGGTAGCTGGGGTGGTGGAACAGGTGCCTCTACCTGAAGTGGCAGCGGATCTAACACCGGTGGTGTCGGGATGTCAATTCATGGCCCAGGAGGTGGGCTACCCGTAGCAAGTACCTTCTGAATCAGCTCCTCCATAAACGGTCTAAATAATCCGACCCACTCCCTAGTGTCTGCCCTCCTGTAGCAATAAAAGAAGGCAGTCTGTCGGACCCATTGGGTCCATCGATCTGGCACTAACTCTACGACTCGATCCATCACCTCGTATCCCCCAACTCCTAAAGGATCCACTGTCTCCCACTCTGCGAGGTATGCTATCAGCGTAAGGGCTAGTCCCCCCTCAGTGAATTGAGGGTGAGCCCGAAAATGTACAACTCTGGCATCGTAAAGATCCATCTGTAATATCAAGTAGACTGTCACTACTAATCAAATCAAGAAGTAAATATGATGCATGTCACCCATCCCATGACTCCATCGAGATTGGCTTGACGCCCGACTCATCCCACTACGTGTCTCGGTGGCTCTATAGTCCTCCGATACACTATGCCAAGGGTCGTTGAAATACTCGTGCTGACTCACTGATTTGACCAGAGTGACGATAAATGTCAGTCTCACCGCGTGCTATCTACACACATAATCACACTGACTCGTAGATTCTGCCCCACTAGTCAAACTGACGACTGTACATCGATGATAAATCTCCCCAAGACGACCAACCTGTAACATAGAACAACTCTCCGCGAGCTGTTTGACCCAGTCAGAAGCCAAAACCTGGTTTATCCTTATTTAGCCTAGGAGGCTATTGTTACATATTTGGAATCATTAAGCTCAAATCATACTCTATATTATCTCAAATAATAGCACATATTTGACATTGCTTGCATATTAGAACGTGACTTTTATATTGATAATTTGCTATGATGTATTCTTTTAGAAGTCAACATTTTATGATCACATTACATGAGAATGTTTAGCGGAATAGATTCAACGCTAAATAATTAATTCGTATATATCACTAGCGGAAATAAATTCCAACGCCACGCTTAAACATCATATCAATCACTAGCCTTAGCATAATTATAAATGCTAAGCCGGATGACAGTACATTTCTCTTGCAATATTTTCAACACTCGATCAAATGAACTCAAAAGTTCAATTCATTTACCATGTTTCAGTTGGAATTGTGATAACATCATGCATTATCAAAACATTTTTCAAGCGGTTAGTCAAAATGTTACCTTGTAGGTTAAGCAGGTGAGAAAGGAGTGTGACACGCGAAGTGATTATCTTTTTATCGATCAACTTCCGAATAAAAAGAAGTCTTAAATACCAGAGCGCAAGAAAATGACAGCTCTGATACCACTTTTGTAGCGCCCCGATTTTCCTTTCTGATTTGTTTGGGAACGCTACAGTGGCGTTGGTCAATTTAACAATAAAACTTCAGTTGGTTGTATGAATTAAACAAAATGAACGAAAATAGTTGTAATCCAACGCATTCATGCAATATTAAAAAGATAACAGAAAGAAATAATCTCCAACAAGTTATTACATGATTAAGGTAAACTCTCAATTTATCAAGAGGAAAGAAATTATAGTTTCAGAGGTTCACTGCAGCAGAAAGTTAAGTAGAGGAGATATGCATATGAAGATGCATATCTCAGGATCTTGCTCTTATTTGTATTAGTAATCACTGCTTCAACACCTTCACACCTCCTCTTCCTCGCTCTGGCCTTTTAACCTACACATTTTAGAAATAATGCGAGGGGCTGAGTACTAATGTACCCAATGGAAACATGCCCGAAAACGTACATTTATAAGTATGAAAGCTATGCCACACACACAGGAAATTCACGGGTTTTGTTGAAAATAACGTGAATTCCTAAAGCATTTATATTTTCCCTGCGGGCAATTTTAGTATGAAGTCATATCTGTTTTACCATTTTGTAACTGGAAGTTAGCCTACTTCCGAGTTACGATGAACAGCTAAGAATGGTGTGATCCACTCTCACTGTGATCAATTAGTGCACTGATCTCAGGGCGTACCTGTGAGACCCGATCGATTTTATAGGTACCTCGTACCTCTCCTTATCACACCTTGAGGTGTCAGCACTCCAGCTGAGGGACCTGAGAATTACGGAGCTAATGGCTCGACGTTCATAGGATAACAATCCTCTTCAATATTAATAAGGTTTAGCGCGAGCCTTTGTGCCCGGTTCCGACCTTATAAATTTATCTCTCCGGGAGTTTAATCAACGAGAGGTTCAGATATGACATCACAAAAATATTTGGCATAGACAGTCAGTTTAAAACAAAAATATTTTATTACACATTTTAGAAAAATGAGCTTAAAGCTCGAAAAGGCAATTTTTGGATTTTTACCAAAATAGTCTCCACCTTTTCAAGAGCGTATGAATTTGAGATGAATTTATAGAGTTGATGAGCGTTGATGATTCCTTGTGATTCCATCAAATATCAATACGACATAGAAAATACGTTAGAATTCATAGTCTAACTATTAAATAATTAGCTTTTAGTTATTGTGTTAGGATTTCAGGTTTTAGTTTCTACTGACTGGACTTGACTGACAACAAACTATTCAACACGCACTACTCGTATATCAAGGCATGCATGGAACTCGATAACCTTTCTAAACAATTTATCCCCTTGAAACATGTATGTGACTTCAACCAACACAACTATATAAATTCATGGTCAACGAACTAACATAAATTTAGTACGGTTATATATATTAAACAGTTAAACCCATAATCGATAATGCTTTGAACAATTCAAAATAATCTATCGTCGTGTCTAATTTGATTATATAATTTACAACATTTATAAACACTTGAAATGTTGTTGAGTCTAATTGTCATAACCAATTAGCTAATTGAACAAGTTATAAAATAAGTTAATATAACAAATCATAATAATAAAATACTATATATATATATATATATATATATGTAGTGTATTCTAATAATATAATAATATATTATAATATATATATATATATATATATATATATATATATATATATTATAGGTGTTCGTGTGTTGTGTGTAATAGTAATAATGTATATATATATGTTTAGTGTGTGCGTGTGTGTAGGATATCATATGTATATATATTTTTTTATTTTATTCTCTCTCTCTTCATTGACTTCACACACAGCGCACACACACATTACACACACATGTACGCCTATACATATATATATATATATATATATATATATATATATGCAGAACGAAAGAAAAAAAATGAATCAGGTGGACGCGACGATCAACTCCGGCCACTCCATTCCTCAAATCCCACCACGATGAGCTAATAGGCATTCTAGGACAACATAAACATGGACTGCAATGGAGAAAACTCGCCGGAAAAGCTTGAAGAATAGCTCACCTCGCTGATTCTTTCACAGCGGCGGCGGCGGCGCTCCGGTGGGTGGTTCGGCCGGGGATAGGTGTCAAAATGCTCCTGCTTTCATGAGGAACACGTACATATAAGCCAATCTAAGTTTCGTTGTCAATTTATTGAGTTTTAAATAATGTTGCGGAAACCCCGACTTACCGTCGCAGCAACTTTGGATGGCGATAACTCCTTCGTTTCTCGACAAAAATGGGCGTTCTTAGTTGTTGTGTAAACTACGTAATATAGGCTTCGAGTGGGTGGTGGTGGTGCATCGGAATTTTGCCGGAATGATGCTAGAATTTGGTGATGAACAGGTGCAGTTCGAAGGTGAGGAAATTCTGACTGATCGTCGCAGTGACTTCAGACGGCGATTTCTCCCTCGTTTCACAACGAAAATGGGTGTTCTCAATTGATGCGTGATCTCTGAACTACGAGCTATACGAGGATAGGGGTGGTGCATCGGAAATTTTATCGGGGATTTGTCGGAAAATGAGAGTGAATAGGTGTAGTTGGAAGGTATGGGGCAGGGA
>JAPKLW010006473.1:0-17301 GCA_026898455.1 Plectranthus barbatus | reverse complement strand
TAAGGAAGTACAACTTGATTGATTTTAGTCACTTGGCCATATTTCCCAACGGAGGGCGGCGCACGGCAGCGGCCGCAGGCGATCAGTGGCAGCGGCATGTCGCGGGCGACCGGCAGCGGCAGCAGCGGCGCGGGGCTGGCGCCACGGGGGGCACGCGCGTCGGCAATGCTGGCGGCAGTGTGTGTCATCGTTGGCGGCTGTTGTCCCATCACGGTGGCTCGTGGTTTTGGTGGTTGTTGCAATCATGTGTAAACCCTATGGTTTACATTAGGGTTAGAGCCAATCATCAGATCACAAAGGCCTAAAGCCCTAAAATATATGCTTGAAGATTTGGAGGCCCTAAAAGATTTGAAGAATATTTGAATTTATCCAATTAAATTCAAATTCAAATTGTAACAGATATGATTTATTTTTCCTTTTTTTGGGGGCCACGAGGAATTTTTGTTTGCCTTAATTGTCCTCGTATGATATGTGATTTATTATGTGCGCAATTAAGCATGTGTAGATAATAGGAAAAACATGATTTACTGCTTTTTTTATTTACAGTTTTTCAAGCATGCTTATGTGATTAATAACAAAGAAATTATATGTGCGCATATAAGAAACCTTTTAAAAGAAAAATACTAACCAGATTTTTTAATTAAAATCAATAGACCTCCACAAAGCGGTCCTAGGCTGTAAGTGTATCTCTCGTTCTAGTAAACGTCTACGGGTGTAGCTTGCTAGTTCCTAGAGGTGCATGGGTACGGTTTTTGGGATTTAGTGGTAAAGTTTTGCATAAACGTCTACGAGTGTAGCTTGCGTAGATCTCTTTCATAAGTATTTTAGGATTAATTTAAATTATAGATAACAAAAGCTTTAAGGGCTGTGCGGTATGGTTACGTGCCATGCTAAACTGTCTCTTTTGGCCGGAGTTAAATTTGTGGTTAATGGCTTAGAAGCATCTTAGAATATAATGCAAGAATTGCATCCCTGTTCTTGAGAGATGGCTTGGTATAAGGTTTTCACTAATTATTAATTTCTAGTGTCAAAAGGTTCCTGACATGGTAGTGAAATTAAATGAATTGGGGATTAAAACCCGCAGTTCTGGTTGAGGGTGACATCGTAAACGTCTACGAGTGTAGCTTGCGGTGGGAACTCTTGGGCAATTAGTGGAAAACATTTGTATTTGATTTATTAAAAGGTTTTCAATGCATTTGTTTTCGAAGTTCTACATGTATGTTCTTATTTAAGATTCTTTATTGTTTCAGATATGTCTATGTCTACTGTCGATCATTTACTTGCTCTCAATCCTCTAACTGGTTCGAACTTTCCTTAATGGAGTTTTTGCATCAAACACGTCCTTTTCATGGATCCACTGTTGCGTACTCGTGATAAGGTCTGTAAACTTGAGCTTGAATTTTATAAAAGATGGGAGGATGCTGATGAGTTCGCCTTCTGGCTCATCAAGGGTTCCCTGTCTAGAGAATTAAGGCACAAGTATGAGTATCTGGAAAGGGCTGGAGAGATATGGAAGGAACTCTCGACAGCCTATGGCAACGTGGAGCGGACTATGGACTATAAACTTGTGCATGATCTTGTGTGCAAGAAGATGGTTGAGGATAGTTCGGTGACAGCGCACATGATGTGTATGATTGATCTCATAAGACAGTTTACTATGCGGGGTGGTAATATCAGAGTGCAAGGCGAGATTGATATCATCCTGAACTCTCTTCCTGACTCCTTTTATGACTTTAAGGTGGTTGCTACTGCAAGGGGAGAGTATACTCTGCATGAGCTACTTGAGGACCTTGTGGTGGAGCAATCTTCCATGCAAGCACGGATGCCTGTTCTGACTGCTTCTAGTACTGGTTCGACAACCTCTAAGGTTGGAGATGACGGTGCTGAAAGCAAGCTCAGGAAAGCAGACAGTGAAAGCAAGTCAAAGAAGGTGAAGAGGGTCAAGGTCACTCCAAAGAAGACGAGGTGTGCTGGATGCGGAAAGGTGGATTGTCCGAATGCTAAAGGACAAGGTACGCCATTTGCATTTGTAACGGAAACATGTTTAGCATCGGTTTATACTCATTCGTGGGTAGTGGATACTGGAGCTACTGTTCATATTTGTTACATTTTGCAGGGGTTCACACCGAGGAGGGTGCTGAAGAATGACGAGGTTACCATCTCAATGGGGAACGCAACACAAGTGAGTGCAGCTACCATTGGAGATTTTGCCTTTTACTTTGATGATTCTATTTTAACTTTGAGAGATGTTTTTTATGTGCCGGATTTTTGGCGAAACCTTATTTCAGTTTCCAAACTTTATGTTGATGGATATTCAATTATATTTTATAGTGGTGTTTCTATCATTGGTAATAACGGTGTTATCTATTGTGGGATGCTGAATAATTATCTCTATGTTATTAACTACAATCATAAGTCTTCCGCGAGTATTGCATGTAATTCATCTGTAATTGATAATTCTAGAAAGAGAAAACTTACTTCTTCTGATGAGGAAGATGTCAAGTCTGCGAATCCTGCATCGAGGGCAAGATGTCAACTAGGCCTTTTAAGGCTAGTCAGTCTCGAGCAGAGGAAGTGTTAGAATTGATCAATTTTGACTTATGTGGACCGATGTCCACGCAGGCTCGTGGAGGGTACGAGTACTTTGTCACTTTCATTGATGATTACTCAAGGTACGGATACGTTTACCTGCTTCGCTACAAGTCTGAATGCTTTGAGAAAATTCAAAGAGTTCAAGGCTGAGGTAAAAAAGAAGATCGGGAAAATTATCAAGTCGCTGCGATCTGATCGCGGTGGCGAATACCTTGGTAACAAATTCCTGCAGTATTTGTTAGATAACGGGATTACATCACAGTGAAATGCACCGGGTACTCCCCAGCAAAACGGTGTAGCTGAAAGAAGAAATAGGACTCTTCTAGAGATGTTAAGATCAATGATGAGTTATGCAAACTTACCAATTTCGTTTTGGGGCTACGCATTGGAAACAACAGCTTACGTGTTAAATGTGGTGCCTTCTAAATCAATTCCTAAGACGCCTTCTGAGCTCTTCCTTGGTCGCAAACCAAGTTTGTGCAAGTTTAGAGTATGGGGCTATCCGGCACACGTACTGTCGAAGGAACCTGATAAGTTAGAAAGCAGGTCAAAGGTAGTGCTGTTTATAGGGTATCCCAGACAAACGAAAGATGGTTACTTTTACTGTCCTGAGAGTCAAGGAGTCGTTGTTAGCACCAACACTAGATTCTTGGAGGACGAGTATGTGAGTAATCACAAGTCAATGAGTGATATCGTTCTTCAAGAGATTGAAAATGAGAATACGATTCCAAGGGAAGGGGAACGTGTAGATGTGGGTGCACCTGTGAGAGGTTCAACACCACAAACACATTTTTCAGTGCAAGGTGCAGAACCACAAGTTACTGCACCTACTACTGACACGGCACCGATGCCTCGTCATAGTGGGAGAGTTATTTTCCAGCCGAAAAGGTACATGTTCGAGGGTGAGTCTTCGGACTTGAGCCCGGAAGACGGACATGAGGACTCTGACCCACTGACTTACGAAGAGGCAGTGCAGGACAAGGATGTTGAAAAATGGCGTGTCGCCATGGATTCCAAAATTGAATCCATAACTGCTATGGATGTATACCATAAAACTGATTTGTCAGACGGCTTTAGGGCCATAGGGTGCAAATGGGTATACAAGAGAAAGAAAGGGGCGGATGAAAAGGTTACAAATTTTAAAGCCAGGCTGATGGAAAAGGGTTATAGTCAGAAAGAGGGCATTGACTATGACGAAACATTTTCACCCGTAGCCATGCTCAAATCCATCCAGATACTCTTTGCCATAGCTGCACATATGGACCTCGAGATATCAAAGATGGATGTCAAAACCGATTTTCTAAACGGTTACCTTGAAGAAGGTAGGGACATCTATATGCAGCAACCCGAGGGTTACATACGCAAGGGCAAAGAACATCTTGTCTGGAAGCTTAGGAAGTCCTTGTATGGACTTAAGCAAGCTTTGAGGTGGTGGAACTTACGTTTCAACGATGTGATTAAATCCTACAGATTTGCACAGTTGGAAAACAAAAGTTGTGTTTACCGACTTTGTGTCAGTGGGAGCGTGGTGTTCCTTGCACTACATGTTGATGACATACTCCTATTTGGAAACAACGAGGGAGTGATGTCGGAAATCAAGGTTTGGTTATCCGAACAGTTCCAAATGAAGGATTTAGGAGAAGCTGGCTACATTCTTGGAATTAAGGTCTTACAAGATCGTAAGAGAAGAATGTTGAGCTTATCCCAGGCATCCTATGTGGATACTGTGATAGCCCGGTTCAGCATGCAACTCGCCAAGAAAGGTTTGCTACCTTTCAGACATGGCGTTCGTCTTTCTAGTGGGCAGTGTCCTGAAACACAGCGGGAGAAAGATGAGATGAGTCTTGTACCATACACTTCAGAGGTGGGTAGCCTCATGTATGCGATGCTGTGTACCAGGCCAGATATCTGATATGTTGTTGGCATGGTAGCTAGATATCAGTCTAACCCTAGACAGGAGCATTGGACTGCGGTAAAGCACATCCTCAAGTATTTGAAAAGAACTAGGAATTACTGCCTAGTTTATCAAAGTGAGGATTTGTGCCCTGTGGGTTATACAGACTCGAATTTCCAAGGGGACCAAGATGAGAAGAAATCGACCTCAGGATATGTGTTTACCCTGGGAGGTGGAGCTGTATCTCGGAGGAGCTTAAAGCAGGAATGCATTGCTGACTCCACCATGGAGGCAGAATATGTCGCCGCTTCCGAAGCCTCGAAAGAGGGGGTATGGCTCAGGAACTACCTTTTACTGTTGGGCGTGATTCCGAGTTTACCGAGGAGCATCACAATTTATTGTGATAACTCTGGTGCAGTGGCGAACTCAGAGGAACCGCGGTCTCACAGGGCAAGCAAACATATAGAGAGAAAGTACCATATCATACGAGAAATCGTATTGAGAGGTGATGTGCTGATCAAGAAGATTGACACGAAGGACAACCTTGCTGATCCATTTACAAAGATCTTGCCGCAGAAAGTTTACGAAGACATATTCGTGAGCTGGGTCTGAGAGTGGATGCCGACCACTAACAGTGGTTAAAGTGATAGCAGGCTAGATAGACGGACTCTATACTCTGTAATAGCTTAGTTATGCTTTGAGTATAAGTGGGAGATTGATGGGTTTTGTATACTGAAAGCATTTATTATAATGAGTATACAACGGTTTATTTCTCCTATCTGTTAAACAAACTTACATGTATGTAACAATGATATCTTCTTGTCTCACCGATAGGGACGATCATACGGCGTGTAGTAGATCATAGTAGACAGTATGATCACTTGACCTAGTGAGACATAAACCTGATCACAGTCGAGACAACGTATGAGGATACGTCTGTCCGGATGGTTGCGGCATTGTCGGAATAAGTAGTCTGTCTTGGTTACTTGACATGCTGGTACGTAAGGGTGGCGTATTGATGGACCGCAGTGAGATGTATTCGGTTGTCTGACATCAGCGAATACAAAATCTCGTTATTGATTGAGTCCAAACCCTAACGAAGGTTCAGAGGTTTGCACGGGTTGATTGTTGCTTTGTCTTGCTATGGTGGAGAGCCTGAGTAACGTGCTCGTATATCCGCATCTTGGGTAACAACAGTTCGTGTAGTACCGCCTGAGACTGGGTTTAGGTAACCATATCCGAGTTATAGGACGGGGACATTCCCTAAGGAGCTCAATGACATTCATCTTGCCAAAGTCCTACAGGCTGATTAAGTTCAGGCACGAGTGATAAGGATTGAGTGGTACTACTCAGGAATAATAAGATATTAATTAATTGTAGATAGAGCTTGTCAGAAGCTCCGATTAATTAATGAATGTCCGGTAACCTTATATATGGGGATTCTCAATTAAATGCAACCCGTTCTCATAACGTGGTAATAAAGGGATAGGTCAGTATTAATTATGTGGTGAAAATGAATTAATATTAATTAATTAATTGTGTCTTGGGTTGTGGACACGGAAATTAATTAATTTATAGGCCCACTTTATTATTTGCATTAGGTCCCAGGTCTGGCCCAATTAAACATGCTGAAAAAAAGGCCCAGTAGCCCATTAGGGATAAAACCCTAGGTCTATTAATAGACCACTCTTTCTCTGAAACCCCAGCCACTTCATAACATTCAAATCAGTTTGAAACCCTAGGGAGAGAGAGAGAGAGGGGCGGTGCCTGTAGTGGGGAGAAGAGAGATTTTTCTGCTCCGGCCTACAACACAGATCTGTGGAATCCTCACCAGTAGCAGATCTGAACAGCATTGGGATACAGATCTGAAGATCTGATATGGAGAACAACAGGATCCTTGTTTTTCTTTATTTTATATTTGATTGAATCTTGAAATTAGTGTTCTAATTTCATATTCCGCAGATTTAATCGAATCGCGTGGTTGGTTCAAGTTTGGAATTTAAACGCGAAAGATCGGATCAGACTCTACAGAATTACAGTAATCTCTCAATCCACGAATCGAATTAAATTCATAGGAGCATGCTAGGCTTTTATTGTGAATTATGTTTATATGCAACAATAACTTGAGTCAGTCCGTGGCTGCAGCTCGACATGATCAGGAAGTAAGGATTTGGGTGCTTCCTTAAATACAGGTTGATGCTACTGAGCGTTTGAAGTGGATTATTACCACAGATTGGGCCCCGACTGAGCTATGCATTGGAGCGACATTTAGTAGCAAGGATGAACTTGACCTTGTTGTAGGAATGCATCACTTGCATCACCGGTTGGAATACTCCACGGAGAGGTTCAACATTACTTGGCTCAACTTCAGATGCAAGCATGGGAATGGTTGTCCTTTTATGCTACGTGCAAGACAATCTGGAACTGTTTGGAGAGTATTCAAGTGTGATATGATGCACTGCTGCCAGACGGATATTGATCGTGTTGCTCCACGCAGAGTGCCCACAAGAATGTTGGGTAAGTATTTATCTAGTAAGTTGGCGGCAGAAGGCGCTATTCTAAAGCCGAAGGAGATGATGTCTGAATTGTTGATTCAATTCGGCATCAAGATTGATTACAGTTTTGCCCTGCGGGCAAGAAACATAGCCATTGTAATGGTATTTGGCGAGTGGGAGAAGTCTTATGCGATGCTGCCAGGCTACTTACACATGCTACAGTCTCATAACCCAGACACGATGTATAATATATCTACTGCTTCGGAGAGTTTGTTCAAGCACATGTTTCTGGTGCTTGCTCCATGCATCGATGCATTTCACAGCTTCATGCACCCAGTGATCGTTGTAGATGGCACACATCTGAAGGGCAAGATAAGGGAATGTTGTTTGTTGCGGTGACCAAAGACGGTAATGAACATTTATTTCCCCTTGCTATCGGGATCGGACCCATAGAGGATGATGAGTCGAGGATGTAGTTCATGCATCACTTGCATGTTTGCTTTCGAGATCGCGAAGGACTCATCATTGTCAGTGATCAGCACAAGAGCATAAAAATGCAGTGGAGTTAGCATTTCCGAATGCTATACATGTTATTTGCAACTACCACTTGGCGAATAACATGTCGAGGTATGGTCCTCAAGTTGGTGTTGTTTTACGAGATGCAGCCTACTGTTATAGGCACGATGCATTTCAAAAGCACATGTCTACTTTGGAGATTCTGAGCAAAGACGGAGCTTACAAGAGGCTTCTAGATATAGGAGTCCACCGTTGGTCGAGATCTCAGTGCCCTGGTACCCGATTCAGCTTCATGACGTCCAACGCAGCTGAATCCCTCAACTCTCATTTGTTATGGGCAAGGCGATTGCCCATATGCGCCCTTCTTGAGACTTAAAGAGCTATGGTTGAGAGATGGTTTCACGAGCGACGGGCGGCTGCACGGTCTACAGATCATGCTCTGACACACATAGCTATGACGAAGTTAACAGAGTCGTCCGAATATGGGCGACATCTTGTAGTCAGAGGCACCACCACGGCACACATATACAAGGTGGAAGGGCAACAGAGGAGCTACAATGTCGACTTAGAGCACAGAACGTGTGAGTGTTGTCAGTTTGATCTCGATCTGATTCCATCTTGTCATGCGGCTGCCGCCCTCAGGTAATATGTTAATTCGTACTTTCATTATTACACATATCTTGTAGTGTTATAATATGTGTGTCTTATTTTTTGATTATCAGATATATACTTTGCACCCGATATCAGAGTACGTGCCACACTACTACAAACAATTCACTCTGCTACAGACATATCATCACACCATTATGACTGTGCCGCATCCATCGGATTGGGTACTCCCATCAGAGGTAACTTCTTTTATTGTGAGACCACCGATAGTTGTTCGATAGGCTGGCCGTCTGTTGAGGTCGATATTGTGAAAAGCAGAAGAGGCCCGTTAAAAAATGATCCAATCGAAATTTGGGCTGGGTCTCTGGATTCAGAGGCCCATTATGATAGGTCGAAGGAAAGGTCGAACGTTACGGTTCGAGCCATGATAAGTTTGAATCATTGGTCGATATTAAAAGCGTGTTTAATTAAGGAAGAACGGAGGTTTGAGTGGTACTACTCAGGAATTATAAGATATTAATTAATTGTAGTTAGAGCTTGTCAGAGGCTCCGATTAATTAATGGATGTTCGGTAACCTTAAATATGGGGATTCTCAATTAATGCAACTCGTTCTCATAATGTGGTAATAAAGGGGTAGGTCAGTATTAATTATGTGGTGAAAAAGAATTAATATTAATTAATTAATTGTGTCATGGGTTGTGGACATGGGAATTAATTAATTTATAGGCCCACTTTATTATTTGCATTAGGTCCCAGGTCTGGCCCAACAAGTGTGCTGAATTGAGCCCAGGAGCCCATTAGGGTTTACAACCCTAGGTCTATAAATAGACAGCTTTCTCTCATAAGTTGAAACACACTAAACCTAGAGAGAGAGAGGGGCGCCATTTTTGGAGAAAGAAAGGAGGAGAATTTTTGAATTCTGGTCCTGCTCAAGCCACAGATCTACGGAGTCCTCACCAGTAGTAGATCTGATCAGCGTCGGGACACAGATCTGATGATCTAATCTGCAGAACAACAGATTTCTTCTTCTCTATTTCTTTATTTTGATTTTATCTTAGAAATTATATTTCTAATTTCTGATTCCGCAGATAAATTTGGATTGCGTGGTTGAATTCAAGTTGGAAATTCAAACGCAAAAGATCGGTTCAGACTCGACGGATTTACGGTAATCTCTCAATCCACAAATATGCATTAAATTCATAGGAGCATGCTAGGGTTTTGTGAATTTAGATTATGTGCAATATCCATAAATCTATCCGGTTCAAATCGGTTTTGGTGATTCGGTTCACGGGAAAACCCTACAATTGGTATCAGAGCCAGGTTTCTGATTTATGGCTCTATTGTTCATAATTAAATTTGATATGCATGTATGAATTTATTATTTTGTGGATGTTGGTTTTTGTTCCTCGTGGCAACCCGTTGATTCAGCCCGCGGTGGTTTATTCGTGTAGGGCTGAATTGTTTTTGTAAAATCACGAAAAAATTCGTGATTAGTGTAGATTTCAAAATTGTAATAGAATAGTTTTTCTGTAATTTTTTCAAATTTATTTGGACGGGTCGACGACGAAGAACGAAGACGGAGCCGACGCAGGGCCGACGGAGACGACGGTGGGCGCAGGCACGCACGGGCCGGGGCACGAGCAGCGCACGCGCGGGCAGCGGCCACGGGGCGCACGGCCTGCGCGCAGGATGGCGGCACGGCAGCAGCGCGCGGTGGCTGGCCGGCGGTCGGCGGCGGCTGTGGCTGTCGTCGGCTGCTGCTGTCCCGTCGCGGTGGCTCATGTTTTGGTGGTTTGTACAATCCTGTGCAAACCCTAGAGCTTGCATTAGGGTTAGGTCAAATCATCAGATCACAAAGGCCTAAATCCCAGAAGATTTGGTGTATCCAGATTTGGAGGCCCTTGGAGATTTGGTAGATTTGAAAAGATTTGGAATTATCCAAATTATCAAATTGTAATAGATAAATATTTTTTCTATTTTGTGGGGCCACGAGAAAATTTTGTTTGCCTTAATTGTCCTCGTATGATATGTGATTTATTTATGTGCGCAATTAAGCATGTGTAGATAATAGGAAAAGCATGTTTTATCGCTTTTATTATTTACAGCTTTCAAGCATGCTTATGTGATTAATTTCTTGTTGGATTATATTTTGGGAATTTTTGGGCTTGTATTATTACATGCAAAAATTTGGGAAATATAATGACAAAGAAATTATGTGTGCGCATAAAGAAACCTTTTAAAAGAAAAATACTAAGCAGATTTTTTTAATTAAAATCAATAGACCTCCACAAAGCGGTCCTAGGCTGTAAGTGTATCTCTCGTTCTAGTAAACGTCTACGAGTGTAGCTTGCTAGTTCCTAGAGGTGCATGGGTACGGTTGTTGGGATTTCTAGACAAACAATTTAAATCATGTGAATAGTGGGAGGGTTTTGCGTAAACGTCTACGAGTGTAGCTTGCGTAGATCTCTTTCACAAGTATTCTAGGATTGATTTAAATTATAGATAACAAAAGCTTCAATGGCTGTGTGGTATGGTTACGTGTCATGCTAAACTGTCTTTTTTGGCCGAAGTTAAATTTGTGGTTAATTGTTTAGAAGCATCTTAGAATATAATGCAAGAATTGCATCCCTGTTCTTGAGAGATGGCTTGGTCTAAGGTTTTCACTAATTATTAATTTCTAGTGTCAAAAGCATCCTGACATGGTAGTGAAATTAAATGGATTGGGGTTTAAAACCCGCAGTTCTGGTTGAGGGTGACATCGTAAACGTCTACGAGTGTAGCTTGCGGTGGGAACTTTTGGGCGATTAGTGGAAAACATTTGTATTTGATTTATTAAAAGGTTTTCAATGCATTTGTTTTCGAAGTTCTACATGTATGTTCTTATTTAAGATTCTTTATTGTTTCAGATATGTCTATGTCTACTGTCAATCATATACTTGCTTTCAATCCTCTAACTGGTCCAAACTTCCATGAATGGAGTTTCTGCATTGAGTATATCCTCCTGACTAAACAACACATGTTTGTTCTCACTATGATGCCACTTGCCCCACGTTACCATAAAGTCTCTAGACGTGAGAAAGAGTACTATGACAGATGGGTGGCATCTGAGGATTTTACTTACAAGTTAATCTCAGATAACCTGTCTAGAGAACTCAAGCTCAAGTACATGGGCTATTGTAGCTCTGTTGCGATCTGGATGGACTTAGTGGCCACGTTTGGTGAAGTGGAACGAACTATCAACTGTGATCTCGTAAAAGACCTAGTCTGTAAGAGAATGGTTGATGGAAGTTCGGTGACACTGCATGTGATGATGATGGATAACACCATGAGACGATTCACACGTAGAGGTGGATGTATATCAGATCGAGCTAAGATTGATATAATCCTGAACTCCTTACCGCTTTCATTCTATGACTTCAAGATGGATGTAGCTAAGAGAAGTGAGTACTCCTTCAAAGAGTTGCTCACTGATCTCATAGCAGGACAGTCCTTCGTACCTTCATGGGAGTCTGAGTTATCAGATCTTGAGCACAGCTTGGGCATATTGAAAGATGTGGTCCATACTGTGTGCAAGAACATGATTGATCGCAGATCACGTGAGAGGAGGTCAAATGAAATGAAGAGGGTTGGTGTCACTTCCAGTAAGAACGCATGCGGAAGTAAGGGACAAGGTACGTGATTTGCATTTGTAACGGAAACATGTTTAGCATCGGTTTCTACTCATTCGTGGGTAGTGGATACTGGAGCTACTGATCATGTTTGTTACATTTTGCAGGGGTTCACACCGAGGAGGGTGCTGAAGAATGACGAGGTTACCATCTCAATGGGGAACGCAGCACAAGTGAGTGCAGCTGCCATTGGAGATTTCACCTTGTACTTTGATGATTATGTTTTAACTTTGAGAGATGTTTTGTACGTGCCGGATTTTTGGTGAAACCTTATTTCAGTTTCCAAACTTTATGTTGATGGATATTCAGTTATTTCTTATATTGGTATTTCTATATTGGTAATAACGGTGTTATCTGTCGTTGAATGCTGAATAATTCTCTCTATGTTGTTAACTGTAATCATAAGTCTTCTGCAAGTATTGTATGTAATTCATCCGTAATTGATAATCCTAGAAAGAGAAAACTTACTTCTTCTGATGAGGATCTTACATATCTCTGGCACTTGAGACTGGGTCACATCAGCTTAAAGCGGATTCAAAGACTTGCAGATGACGGTACATTGGACCTAGTACGGGTTGTACCTTATCAAGTCTGCGAATCCTGCATCGAGGGCAAGATGTCAACTAGGCCTTTCAAGGCTAGTCAGTCTCGAGCAGAGGAAATGTTTGAATTGATCCAATCTGACTTATGTGGACCAATGTCCACGCAGGCTCGTGGAGGGTACGAGTACTTCGTCACTTTCATTGATGATTACTCAAGGTACGGATACGTCTTCGCTACAAGTCTGAATGCCTTGAGAAATTCAAAGAGTTCAAGGCTGAAGTAGAAAAGAAGGTCGGGAAAACTATCAAGTCGCTGCGATCTGACCGTGGTGGCGAATACCTCGGCAACGAGTTCCTGCAATATTTGTCAGAAAATGGGATTACATCCCAGTGGACTGCACCGGGTACTCCCCAGCAAAATGGTGTAGCTGAAAGAAGAAATAAGACTCTTCTAGAGATGGTAAGATCAATGATGAGTTATGCGAACTTACCAATTTTGTTTTGGGGCTACGCATTGGAGACAACAGCATACATGCTTAATGTGGTGCCTTCTAAATCAGTTCCTAAGACGCCTTCCGAGCTCTTCCTTGGGCGCAAACCTAGTTTGTGCAAGTTTAGAGTATGGGGTTGTCCAGCACACGTACTGTCGAAGGAACCTGATAAGTTAGAAAGCAGGTCAAAAGTAATGATGTTCATAGGGTATCCCAGGCAAACGAAAGGTGGTTACTTTTACTGTCCTGAGAGTCAAAGAGTCGTTGTTAGCACCAACGCTAGATTCTTGGAGGACGAGTATGTGAGTAATCACAGGTCAAGGAGTGATATCGTTCTTCAAGAAATTGAGAACGAGAATGCAATTCCAAGGGAAAAGGAACGTGTAGATGTGGGTGCACCTGTGAGAGGTACAGCACCACAGACACGTTCTTAAGTGCAAGGTGCAGGATCACAAGTCACTGCACCTACTACTAACACGGCACTGATGCCTCGTCGTAGTGGGAGAGTTATTTTCCAGCCGGAAAGGTACATGTTCGTGGGTGAGTCTTCGGACTTGGGCCCGGAAGACAGACATAAGGACTCTGACCCATTGACTTACGAAGAGGCAGTGCAGGACAATGATGTTGCCAAATGGCGTGTCGCCATGGATTCTGAAATTGAATCCATAACTGCTATGGATGTATACCAGACAACTGATTTGCTGGATGGCTTTATGGCCATAGGGTGCAAATGGGTATACAAGAGAAAGAAAGAGGCGGATGGAAAGATCACGGCTTTTAAAGCCAGGCTGGTGGCAAAGGGTTATAGTCAAAAAGAGGGCATTGACTATGACGAAACCTTTTCACCCGTAGCCATGCTCAAATCCATCCGGATACTCCTTGCCATAGCTGCGCATATGGACCTCGAGATCTGGCAGATGGATGTCAAAACCACTTTTCTAAACGGTTACCTTGAAGAAGGTAGAGACATCTATATGCAGCAACCCGAGGGTTACATAAGCAAGAGCGAAGAACATCTTGTCTGGAAGCTTAGGAAGACCTTGTATGGACTTAAGCAAGCTTCAAGGTCGTGGAACTTACGTTTCAACGATGTGATTAAATCCTATGGATTTGCACAGTTGCAAAATGAAAGTTGTGTTTACCGACTTTGTGTCAGTGGGAGCGTGGTCTTCCTTGCACTATACGTTGATGCCATACTCCTATTTGGAAACATCGAGGGAGTGATGTCTAAAATCAAGGTTTGGTTGTCCGAACAATTCCAAATGAAGGATCTGGGAGAAGCTGGCTACATTCTTGGTATTAAGGTCTTATGAGATCGTAAGAGAAGAATGTTGAGCTTATCCCAGACATCCTATGTGGATACTGTGATAGCCCGATTCAGCATGCAACTCGCCAAGAAAGGCTTGCTACCTTTCAGACATGGCGTTCGTCTTTCTAGTGGGCAGTGTCCTCAGACACAGCGGGAGAAAGACGAGATGAGTCTTGTACCATACGCTTCGGCGGTGGGTAGTCTCATGTATGCGATGAAGTGTACCAGGCCAGATATATGTTATGCCGTTGGCATGGTAGCAAGATATCAGTCTAACCCTGGACAGCAGCACTGGACTGCTGTAAAGCACATCCTCAAGTATTTGAAAAGAACTAGGAATTTTGCCTAGTTTATCAAAGTGAGGATTTGTGCCCTGTGGGTTATACAGACTCGGATTTCCAAGGAGACCAGGATGAGAAGAAATCGACCTCAGGATATGTGTTTACCCTGGGAGGTGGAGCTGTATCTTGGAGGAGCTCAAAGCATAAATGCATTGCTGACTCCACCATGGAGGCGGAATATGTCGCCGCCCCCGACGCCTCGAAAGATGGGGTATGGCTCAGGATCTACCTTTTAGAGTTGGGCGTGATCCCGAGTTTGCCAAGGAGCATCACAATTTATTGTGATAACTCTTGTGCAGTGGCTAACTTAAAGGAACCGCGGTCTCACAGGGCATGCAAACACATAGAGAGAAAGTACCATATCATACGAGAAATCGTATCGAGGGGCGATGTGCTGATTAAGAAGATTGACATTGCTGACAATCTTGCTGATCCGTTTACAAAGAGCTTGCCGCTGAAAGTTTACGAAAGACATATTCGTGAGTTGGGTCTGAGGTGGATGCCGACCACTGATAGTGGTTAAAGAGACAGCAAACTAGATAGACGGACTGTACACTCTGTAATAGCTTAGTTATGCTTTGAGTATAAGTTGGAGGTTGATGGATTTTGTATACTGAAAGCATTTATTATAATGAGTATACAACGGTTTATTTCTCCTATCTTTTTACAATCTTACATGTATGAACAATGGTATCCTCTTGTCAGACGATTGGGACGATCATACGGCGTGTTGTAGATCGCAGAAGACAGTATGATCACTTGACCTAGTGAGACATAAACCTGATCACAGCCGAGACAGCGTATGAGGATACGTCTGTCCGGATGGCTGCGGCATTGTCGGAATAAGTAGTCTGTCTTGGTTACTTGACATGCTGGTACGCAGAGGTGGCGTATTGATGGACCGCAGTGAGATGTATTCATCTGTCTGACATCAGCGAATACAAGATCTCGTTATATTGATTGAGTCCAAACCCTAACGAAGGTTCAGGGGTTTGCACGGGTTGACTGTTGCTTTTACTTGCCATGGTGGAGAGCCAAAGTAACGTGCTTGTATATCTGCATCTTGGGTAACAGCAGTTCGTGTAGTACCGCCTGAGACTGGGTTTAGGTAACCATATCCGAGTAATAGGATGGGGACATTCCCTGAGGAGCTCAATAACATTCATCGTGCCAAAGTCCTGCAGGCTGATTAAGTTCAGGCACGAGTGATAAGGTTTGAGTGGTACTACTCAGGAATTATAAGATATTAATTAATTGTAGTTAGAGCTTGTCAGAGGTTTCGATTAATTAATGGATGTCCGGTAACCTTAAATATGGGGATTCTCAATTAATGCAACCCGTTCTCATAACGTGGTAATAAAGGGGTAGGTCAGTATTAATTCTGTGGTGAAAAAGAATTAATATTAATTAATTAATTGTGTCCTGGGTTGTGGACATGGGAATTAATTAATTTATAGGCCCACTTTATTATTTGCATTAGGTCCCAGGTCTGGCCCAACACGTGTGCTGAATTGAGCCCAGGAGCCCATTAGGGTTTACAACCCTAGGTCTATAAATAGACAACTCTCTCTCATAAGTTGTAACACAGTTGAAACACACTAAACCTAGAGAGAGAGAGGGGCGCCGTTTTTGGAGAAAGAAAGGAGGAGAATTTTTGAATTCTGGTCCTACTCAAGCCACAGATCTACGGAGTCCTCACCAGTAGTAGATCTGATCAGCACCGGGACACAGATCTGAAGATCTAATCTGGAGAACAACAGATTTCTTCTTCTCTATTTCTTTATTTCGATTTTATCTTAGAAATTAGATTTCTAATTTGTGATTCCGCAGATAAATTCGGATTGCGTGGTTGAATTCAAGTTGGAAATTCAAACGCAAAAGATCGGTTCAGACTCGACGGATTTACGGTAATCTCTCAATCCACAAATATGCATTAAATTCATAGGAGCATGCTAGGATTTTGTGAGTTTAGATTATGTGCAATATCCATAAATCGATCTGGTGCAAATCGGTTTTGGTGATTCGGTTCACGGGAAAACCCTACACTAGGAACTAGCAAGCTACACTCGTAGACGTTTACTAGAACGAGAGATATGCTTACAGCCTAGGACCGCTTTGTGGAGGTCTATTTATTTTAATTAAAAAATCCACTTAGTATTTTTCTTTTAAAAGGTTTCTTATATGCGCACATATAATTTCTTTGTTATTATATTTTCTAAATTTTTGCATGTAATTAAACAAGCCCAAAAATTCCCAAAATATAATCCAACAAAAAAATTAATCACATAAGCATGCTTGGAAAACTGTAAATAATAAAAGCAGTAAATCATGTTTTTTATTATTTACACATGCTTAATTGCGCACATAATAAATCACATATCATACAAGGACAATTAAGGCAATTATAAATTCCTCGTGGCCCCAAAAAAAAAAAAAATTAAATCCTACATATTACATTTTGAATTTGAATTTAATTGGATAAATTCAAATCTTCTTCAAATCTTTAAGGGCCTCTAAATCTTCAAGCATATCTTTTGGAATTTAGGGTTTTGTGATTTTATGATTGGCCCCAAACCCTAATGCAAATCTAGGGTTTACACAGGATTGTACCAACCACCAAAACAGGAACCGCCGCGACGGGACAGCAGCCGCCGACGACAGCACCACCGCCAGACCGCCGCCGCCGCCGCTTGTGCGCCTTGAGTGCCCAGCGCCGCTTGCGCGCCGGCGGCCCGCGGCGCGTGCTACTGCGCGTCGTCGCCCGCGCCGCCGCCGTGCATCGCCCTCCGTCAGCTTCGTCTTCGTTCTTCATCCTCGACCCGTCCAAATTACAGATTTTATCA